>JBBPLQ010000868.1:0-13263 GCA_038089855.1 Royoungia palumana
GAGCACAGTAAATTGAGTAGAACTAAGCTGGAGGGTACAGATGAGTATTCTACAGCTTATATAGGAGTTGAAGAAGGCTGAGTCAGGTCAGTAGGAATGGGGTCATTCCTTAAGGGAATGCAGATCAGGGAACAAAGGAAGGATGGAGTGCCAAAAGGGAACTGGGTGGGGTTCCAGGGAATGGGATGAAAGGGATGAGGGGGGGCACCACCAATACAAGAAAAGCAGAAGATAGAAATGGGAGATCCTGGGTGACCATGATCCTCAACTGCAGCATAGTAAGTATGCTGTGGATCCAGGGCTGCGGGTTCCAACATCGGATCTCCTAAAAGGAAATTCCCGGAAGTGAAAATTTTAAGTAAGAGTCAATCGACTGGTCAGGTGACAAAAGAAAGCAAGAACGACCAGTCAGGAAAAAGAAAGGAATTGTAACATTACCCCTCAACTAAGCCACGAGAGCCTCTTGAGTGCTAGATGAGGAGATAACTAAAACTCGCGACAAGCATATCTGAAACAACACCCAAATCGAAGGGATATTGTATAGTGGTCTGATCAAGAGTGACTAGCTCTGAGGGTATGATTTGAATGGAAGATATCGAAGTTGATTAAACTGAAGAATGTATGCTACTACATGATGGTATATATACTGTCCACTGTGTGTGGTCATATTTACGATAGTACACTAGAAAGGAAGGTGGTATGATACTCAATATCTAATTGTCATTGGTTGATAAGGAAGAATGAAGTGATGTCATAGATAAGGCACTGCCTTGAGAATGGAAGAGAAGCATCAAGCTTCTGTGCATAGGATCATATCTGATTGGTTGATATTTATAAAGGCTGTGTTATTGTGGCAGCCAATAGGAATAGTTTCTGAGCATAGGTTTGGCATGAGGTGTAAAGAGTCTAGAACAAGTCTGGATGAAAGGCGGGAGGAACGACATAGCATTCTTGAGGGATGAAGACTTGTTGATAAGATAAGATAGGATTAGATGGCATAAAGACAGGGGTTGAGGATAGGGGTTTAGGAGCGTTCGTAACAGTAACTAGATGAAATAAGTCCAGGGTCAGAAGGGTCAGAGTAAGGGTCGGAGGTGGAGAATGGACAAAGTACATAAAATGAAGAATGGAGACAGAGACAGAGACGGAGAATGTACATGCAGGGTTGGGGATAACTAGGGATGGAGGTTTTACATGACAAGAATGAAATGGAATGTAAACTATAATGAAGACACAGAGGATGGAGTGACGGAATGAGACAGAGGGACGGAGATACTGTGGACAAGGTATTGAAGTGCGTGAAGGCACCGGAGTTGTATTTTGGAGGTACAGAGTTGCTTGAAGGAATGGCATGTGACAGTCACTCTCAGAGATTTTCAAAGAAGATGCCTTCTCCCACTGCTCTCCAAGGGACAGGACCTGTGACATCAACAAGGGATAGTATACCCTCCACTCCTAAGAAACATTGTGCAAGAGGTGGCAAGGCTGCAAGTGTTACGATCACCTCCAATCTGATTCCATTTCCTACAGTCTTTATGCCCATGAACCCAACACAGTCTTTTGACAAGACTTTCAACCCATCATCCTATGTCGTTCCTCTCCATCCGTCCTTGAAGGACACATTCTAAATATAGACGCCTCATGCCAAACCTATGCTCGGGATTGATTCCTATTGGCTGCCACACTTGCATAGCCAAGTATCCTCATTTCACACATAAGGTTGACATGATGCTGCCACAGGCACACAGTAACCTTGTGTTCCATTCCACAGAAGCTTGACGCTTCTCTTCCATTCTCAAGGCAGTGCCTTATCTATGACTCACTCACAGTCCTTCGTTATCATCCAATCATATAATAGATGCCAGACATCATACCACATTCCTTATTAGTGTACTATCATAAATACGACCACACACAGTGGACAGTATATAAACCCTCGATGTAGTAGCCACACTCTTTAGTTTTATCAACTTTGATCTTCCCTCTAGAAAAGCATACCTCTCTCGTCGAGGATGTTGAGGATGACAGTCGCAATACTCCTTCGTCAAAACTAAACGACGTCGTATTTCTCTCCTTTCGTGCTATCACGCGCACATTATGCATAAGCAGCTCTCATTCCTTTTGAGTTGTTTCAGCAAGTGTGCCATCCACATTTCCATCTGCCCCTGTGGAGTCTACCCCATCAATGGAACCTACAAAAAAGGCAGCTATCATTTCTTGGGATAGCAACCATATGGATCAACTCATTTCTTGGATCATGTCTCATGTGGCAGAACACCACATCCTATTTCATGATCATTCAGCATCTACTTCGGTCAGCAAACTTCCACCCAGAGACAAGCCTTCTGGAAAGAACAAGAAGGATGTTGCAGCAGCCATCGCAAAGCATATCTTTGAAGGTGACTCCAATCACACTGCTCTGTATGAATCTGACCCCACAAGGTATGTCACATCCATCATCAACTGCTTGGGGATGCAGGTGTTTCAATGTTTTGATGCATGATGTGCACTAATCTATGTTGTTAAGGCTCAAATCCAAATACTGTGAGCAGCATGCACAGTTCAAAAGTACAGGTAGCAGCATGATTCTTCAGGGTGATGATGAGGGTCCTGCAGCACAAAACCTTCTCAGTGAGTTTTTCTTTTTCTTTTTAATCTTGTTGCTAAGCTTTTGGCTAGAGGACGTCCTTCGTGTTTTCCTCTACTATGAAGAACTTGATGCAATATGGAAGGGCATTCCATCCTTTGATAGTGAGCTTATCTCATCCAAGCCCAAGATCAATCATGCAGAAAATCTCTTGAAGGTCATTGCACCCAAGGCTGGCAGTGTCACAGTGGCCAAAGAAGGTGCTGATATCAATATTCCAGATGAGTAGGGAGAGATTAAAAATGAGATTGAGAAGTGGGCTGGGGAGGAAGACAATACAGCCATGGACTTGTGCTATGATGAGGACGAAGCATTGGGTACTCAGCAGGATGTTGAGGTGCATATTTACATCCATTGATCTTGTTGTAATCTCATCATCCTGTTGTCAGAAACAGAGCATCCATCATTGAGCATCCCCCTCTCCCAACAGTCTAGCTTCTACTTCCTTGTCTTCAAAGGGCAAAACTCCCATGTAAGAGGGTTGTAGGCTGGGGTAGACACATTACATGGGGTGTGACTCTTGGAGATTAACACCATGGCCCCTATCATCACTCAGATATTCCAAGAAGGGAAGAGGATGAATACAATGCATGACTACCTAGACAAAATAAGGAGGGTGGGAAATGCCAAAGAAGTACTAAGCTTCATAAGGCAATCCACACAAAGGAGAGATTTGAACGCAATAGACATTGACACCATATCTAAGGATGAGGATGGGTGGTACCATACCACTGCCCAAACCACAAAGAAACTGGGCACTGGAAAGTGCTTAAACTGCAAGAAACCAGGTCACTGAGTAAAAGAATTCCTGGAGACAAAAGTACAGTGTCTATCATGTAAGTGGTAAGGTGGACAACACCACAAGGACCACAAGGGCAAGCAGAAGTTAAAAGCCCATGAAACTAAGATGGAGGAAAACAAACCTCCAGAAAACCCAAACCCTTTCAACAAACTGAAGGGGTTATCATATGACAAAATAAGGGATCACTTCTTAAGAGAAGTGGGAAAAGCCTGAGTGAGCTGACTAAAAGGGACAGTCAGTCTCACAAAGGTCAGTCTTTCTTTGCTCCCTTGGACATTGAAATATGTTTAGATGATTATGATACCATGATGTATGAGTATCCTTCTTCTTCTTCATTTCCTATGCTTTCAGACAATACACTGTCAGGAGTGTCTCACAATGAGTGTGGCTGGGACGATAATCCAGTGCTTTATTCTCCCAGCAGTTACCCAGAAAAATTTATGAGATCTGCTAACCTTGATAGGGAAATCACCCTCAAGCTCAAGCTAAAAGGAGAAAAATCAGAAAAAGAAGTTGATGGATCCACACTTTTTGATAGTGGCACAAACATCACATTCCTAAACAACTCTTATGTAAAGAAAAACAAACTATGAAAACACCCTCTTCCATTCCTGGCAAAAGTCTATAATGCCAATGGAACTCCTAACTCCTTGGGTGAAATAACCCACTATGCCAACATCACTCTAGACTTTGAAGGACACAAGGAGGTCATTAGAGCAGAGATTACAAATGTGGGAACTCATGACCTAGTTTGCGGGTACATGTGGTTGAAGAAACATAACCTGGATATTGATTGGACTACCAGAAAAGTAAACTTGACACATTGCCCACTCCAATGCAATGACTCTGCCTTGCTAAGAAAGGTCACATGTGAAGAAGTTGAAGATATCTATTTCCACTATGAAACAAAGATGGCAAAAGCTGAAGAAAAACCTAAAACGGAAAAGACCATAGAGGAACTCATTCCAAAACAGTATCACAAATACCTGGATGTATTCTTAAAGAAGAAATTGGAAAGAGTGCTGCTTAGGAAGTCATAGGATCATGGAATCGAACTGAAAGAGATGTTCAAACCAAAGAAGGGCAGAATCATTCCACTCTTGCCTGATGAACAAAAAGAAGTCTTGGATTTCATAGATGACCAAATGGCAAAAGGCTATATTTGAACTTCTAAATCATAACAAACTTCCCCTGTGTTCTTCATTCCAAAGAAAGATGGACAAAAGAGGATGGTACAGGATTACCAATACTTTAACAAACACATGGTTAAAAACAATTACCCCCTCCCACTCATTTCACAGCTTGTTGATAAATTAAAACATGCCAAACTCTTCACAAAGATGGACCTTCGATGGGGATACAACAATGTTTGCATCAAAAAAGGTGATGAATGGAAGGCAGCCTTTGTATGCTTTAGAGGCTCCTTCAAACCCCTGGTCATGTACTTTGGATTATGCAACTCCCCTGCTACTTTCCAGTGTATGATGAACAAGATCTTCACTGATATGGAAGGAGTTGTGGTTGTCTACATTGATGACCTAATGATATTCACCTCCACAGACAACCAAGAGGAACATGACAAAATTGTACTTGAGGTGCTCCACAGGCTTTGTGAGAATGATCTATTCATAAAACCAGAAAATGCACATTTTCATGCACACAGATAGACTTTCTAGGAATGATTGTTGGAGTAGATGGTATCTCCATGGATGATGAAAAGACCAAGCTATCAGAGAATGGCCTATACCAAAAACAGTCAGATGCTGTAGAGCTTGGAACAGCTCTAGGTAGATATCCTGGCTTCATCCCAAGACTGATGCATGCTTTCTGGGCTCAAACATCCATTTCTGGGCCTGATTATCCATTCCCAAGCCTGATCGTCCACTTTCCAGACCAATTCTCTACTTTCCAGCCCCTGTTGTCCACTTTCCAGTCCCATCGCACACATTCTGGACACATATCCGATAGTCTGGTCATCTTTCCTACAGTCCAGACTATTCCTGGTGGGTTTCTTGCAGTCCAGACTACCTTGGACTACTTTCCTGCACTCCGGAATTCATTCTTATGCTCCAGACTTGACTTGGCAGTATGTCTACATACTATAGATACTCTATTTACCTATTTCCGAACTTTGTGGCTGTTTATACAGTCCAGGAAATGCCCAGACTATAAATTCCTGTACCTAGCCCTGCCTAGGGAGCTTTTACCACCTTTCAGATGATATCTACTCCCTTCCAACAACTCCTCTGTATCTATCTACCTTCCTATCAATCTATCCATCCGTTACTAGCATTTCCGACGACCTGACCAACCTTCTGACACCTTTCCAGCCCTGATTGACTGCTCCTGACTGCTCCTCTTGCACCTCTTGCACTTAGACTGTCCAGGACTTCACTCGGACTTAAAGAACTGGATAGTTCTCTTTCTCTATGTTGGAACATAGGATACTTCCTCTCTTGGAGAAGTATGTGCAGGTATGATCAAGTAGAGACTTACTTGAGGAGACTTGAGTATGAAGCAAGAGTGATTGACCGGAGTAGAGAATAGATTTCTAACCAAGGAGAGTGAGTATCAAGAGACTCTCCTCTTATATACTATACAATCATGTATGTATGTATTTGGACTGGTCCGTGCTCAGTCCTATCTTTCTACCTAGTAAGGAAGAAGAGTATGCAATGGAATCGCACTATCTGTCATTTGTAATGACTAAAGGTCTGATAATGATCAGTAGATGAGTCATGCTAAATGACATATGTGTGACTCACTAGTAACTACTATGCATGACTTATGTACGTGACTGACAAGTGAGTCATGCCTAATCAAGAGTAAGTCATGCCTAATGAATGAAGGATAGTCAATATGAAAATGAATATAATAATATCAGTGGTATCAGGATAAGAATATCTGAATGAGAAATACCACTTGATATTTGACAGGACTTCCTGGAAGTCATCCCCTTCACTTAGGACTTCATCCCAGACCCACTAGGGACCCATTGGGACAAATCCCAAACCTTGCACTTACTTACCCAACACCATAGCTACACCCATTTAGCTAGTCCTTGGACTTTTCAATGCATTCACCCCTTTTTAGGACTTGCCAACTTCTATCGCCGACTCATAAAAGATTATGCCAAAATAGCTTGTCCACTTCATGACCTCACAAAGAAGGAAACCCAATGGGGTTGAACAAATAAAGAACAAGAAGCATTTGACATGCTGAAACATGCTTTCACAATAGCTCCCATCCTCACATACCCAGATCATGACAGCAAGTACTGTCTAGAATCAGATGCTTTGGACTATGCCACAGAAGCAGTACTATCTATCCAAAAAGGGGATAAATGGTACCTTGTCACCTATAATTCCCACAGTATGTCACCCAAAGAAAGAAATTATCCTATTGCTGACAAAGAGATGTTATCGGTGATCCAATCTTTGGAATTATGGAGATATTATTTAGAAGGCTTAGAACAACCCATCAAAATATAGAACGACCATGAAAACCTCAAATGGTTTATGTCATGCCAAGACTTGTCTAGAAGATTGTTACGAACACTCCTAAACCCCTATCTTTAACCCCTGTCTTTATGCCATCTAACCCTATCTTATCTTATCAACAAGTCTTCATCCCTCAAGAATGCTATGTCGTTCCTCCCGCCTTTCATCCAGACTTGTTCTAGACTTCATATGCCTCATGCCAAACCTATGCTTGGAAACTATTCCTATTGGCTGCCACATTTACACAGCCCTATATGTATATACTCCACCAATTGGATATGATCCAACATGCTTCTCAACTTCTCTTCCATTCCAAGGCAGTGCCTTATCTATGTATGACATCATTCCATTTCTCTTATCTTCCAATGACAATTAGATACTGAGTATCGTACCACTTTCCTTTCTAGTGTACTATCGTAAATACGACCACACACAGTGGACACTATATAAACCATCATGTAGTAGCATACATTCTTCAGTTTAATTCACTTTGTTCTTTCCACTCAAACAATCCCCTCAGAGCTAGTCACTCTTGATCAGACTACTACACATCATCCTATTGATTTGGGTGTTGTTTCAAAGATAGGCATGCTGGGCACAATACTTATGTATCTAGGTTTAATATGACATGACACTACAAGGCTGGTGCTACTATGGGAAAAGCAGATGTGTTATCTTGAAGAGAAGATCATGCTGAAGGTGTTACAAACGCTTCAAAGCCCCTATCTTCGACCCCTATGTTCATTCCATTTCCTGCATCACATGACCACAAGTCACATGATATACCATTCCCAAAACTACACAACGCCCCTATACCATACACAGTTCCTTTATGTTAAGGCTATGCAGGATTTCCGGCGACAACTCCAGTCAACTCCGGATACAACTCCGGAGTTGCACGAGGGGTTCGGGACTTTGGCTTCAGCGACTCGGAGCAGAGCGCTGCGCCCTTACTGTCCTTGTTGGGGGTCCCGGATTTCGGAGGACAAAGAGGACGGAGTGGGTTGAAGGGTGAACTCAAAGTGGAACGAGACAAGAGAGGAGTGCCAGGGAAGTCTTAGTCAATATTCAAGCTAGAGTATCTACGACAAGGTGTGGACTTATATACGGAGGACAGGAGACGTAACTGGGACGGAGATGAATAAGTCCGGAGTCAGAAGGGTCGGAGTAAGGGTCGGAGACGGGGAATAGACAAGGGTCAACAGAGAATGAAGAAGGGTCGACAGAGAAATGTACATGCAGGGTCGGAGGTAACTAGGATGGAGGCAATACATGACGAGATAGAATGTAAACTATAAACGGAGAATGGAGAGACGGAGATCTACGGACGGGGTATCGGAGTGCGCGAGAGCGCTAGAGTTGGGTCTCCGAAATGCGGAGTAGGTCGGAGGAACGGCACGTGACACTTTACATGCTTTGCTCATCCCATTCCCCAAAGGCTAGACCTTTGCCTTATTCCCAAACCTATGCTCGGAATCCATTCCCATTGGCTGCCACACTTGCATAGCCAAGTGTCCCACACATAAGGTTGACATGATGCTGCCACAGGCGCACGGTAACCTTGTGTTCCATAACCTTCCAACCAATGGCCTTTTTCTCTCTTATCTCTATGACATCATCGCTTACTGATGCTGTGCATCATACCACTTTCATTAGCCAATCACATTCCTTCATTAGATAGAACATTTCAGAACTTTACAAATAGATACAAACACATGTAGTAGTATATAAACCATGCAACTAACACCAAAGAACTCCAGTAAAGTTCTTCTGGTCTTTCGCTTACAAACCAGTTGAGACAACATTCCAATCATCTTCACATCTTAAACACTTTAACAAGTCTCATCTTTTGTCAGCTTGTTTCATAAGAACTTTACTACAACTTTCTTTGCTAAGGTTACGCCCAGAAAGCAGTCACGCACTCGCTCAAAAGCCAAGAGACAAGTGCATCAAGGAAGGAAGTCAACACTAGACAAGGGACTTACGAACCCTTGGACGTAGTGAACTTCACGTCCTCTTCTAACGCTCATCCTTCATCCTTCTTTGAAGTGATCCTCCCCTTGTTACCTAACGCTAGTGCAGAGGAGGTACAGCAGTTGAGAGACAGTGTACGAGACCACAGGTATCCCAGTGCGGAACCACTAGACTCAGCCACCACCAGTTACCTAATCCACAAACACCATCTTCCTTGGCACCTCTTCCCGTCTTCGAACGAAGACCAACTCCTCTGAGCCATCCTCGCAACCTGGTCCTTAGAGAGGATCCCTCTGAGGTCAGAGCTAGACTCCCCAGAGCCAATCAGACACATTCGATTCAAGTCAGAATCATTGGAGGTGACCTTATCACTCTCCCCCTTGACACCCCTACCTTCAGAAGAGGAAGCACCGCTACTTGGGTTGAGAATCAAAGAAGGTTCACCTATAGTAGTTCCATTACCCTTACTTGAAGAGAGAAAGATCTGATTCGGATCCCTACCTGTCAGACAGAGAGATGTCTCCAGGCACCCAGGAGACCAATCGGAGATTGAGAGAGTTTCAGGAGAAGTTGAGAAAGAAGCAGGACAGGATAAACAGAAACCTCCACTTCAGAAAAAGAAGGTGCTTTGTCCACTCAGACACCCCAATAGAGACTAGATGTCTGAGACCCCAAGCTCTCCTAAAGAAACCATCTCGCATACCTACCTATCTTTCTAAATAAATCAATGGCTTTCTGCGCTATCATCGATGGTTATGTTCAACAATTCAACGAAGATGGAGACAACCTTCATCTTTTAAACGCTATCACCGCTCTTGGTACACAGATTGATACCAAGGATACAGAAATGGCAAACCTCACGAGTCAGCTGAGGACTCTAAACAAGCTGCAATGACAAGTAACAACGTTGCAGGCACAAGTAGAGGCAGGAGGAGCCTCCATGTCCATGGATGAACCGAAACAACACACCGTGGGAAAGAAATATGAACTCTTCGCAGACCCCGGAGAGTACGATGGAAGCATTCCGAAGTTTAACGAGTGGTGGGCCAAAATGCAGGCATGGCTCAAAGTAAATGGCATCTCTACCCATACTACAGATGCAACCCTCGCCGTCCTATCCCGGCTTAAAGGAGACAAGGCCAGCTACTTTGCCCAAACAAGGATAAAGCAAGTAGTCGAAGACCCCAACACCTTCACCTGGGACGTAATAAAAGGACACATAGAAACCTTCTTCCGTCCACAACTACAAGGAGACTGGGCGATCGCCCAGATCGAAAAATTACAACAAGGAAGCATGAAGACGGACCAATTCCTAGTCAAATGGGAATCCCTCTTCCATCAATCGGAGATCAGCACATCTCACGGAATTCACCTGCTGGAGAAGAACACAGCCAGGCACATAATAGAAAAAATATTCCAATCAGGAAAAAGGGCCACCCTCCTTACGGTCGATGAGTGGCTAGAAGAAATAAGAAAAGTGGGTAGTGCCCAAGAAAGTTTGAACCTGCTCTGCAGAGCAACCCAATATAGGAAAGACCCCAATGCTATGGACATTGATGTGGTCACGAGAGATCAAGACGGGTGGTATGTAAACACCACTCAAACCAAACAAGGCAAGAAGCCTTTCAAATGCGCCAATTGCGGCAAAGAAGGACATGGAGTAAAAGAATGCCATGCTCCCAAAAAGAACCAATGCCCCGTTTGCAAATGGGTAAACGGACAACACTGGTGTAACTGCCAGAACAATAAAGGAAAGGCTAGAGAGATGGCCATAGAAATCCCCACTGCCCCAATGACAAAAATAGAAACAGTGGACCCTTATACAGAACTCCGAGGGTTATCAATTGAACAAATTGATGCCCACTACAAAAGGAAGTTTGGGTTGGGAAAAGCCTGAGTGACACAACCAAAAAGGGAAGGTCAGTGTCACAAGGTCAGTCTTTCTTCTCTCCCTTGGACATCGAACCGTTAGACGATTACAATACCACTCTGTATGAAAACCCTCTTCCTATGATTTCAGACTTACAAACGTCAGGAGCAACTCATACAGAGCGCGGCTGGGACGACAAACCAGTGCTTAATTCTCCTATCCAAAACTCACAAAAATTTATTAGATCCTTCAAGATCGATAAGGAAATCACCCTTCCTATCGAAATAAATGTCGAAAACTCTCCATTCCCGTTTAAAGCAAGAGCACTCCTAGACAGCAGAGCAAATGTGACATTTCTCAATAAATCCTTTGTGGACAAAAACAATATCTCAAAGAAAGAAATGCTCTTCACTGTCAAGGTCTTTAATGCTGACGGAAGCCCAAATTTGGCTGGAGAAATTACGCACTATGCAGAACTTTCCCTAGATTATTTAGGACACATTGAAAAGGTCAGGGCAGAAATCACAAACATAGGAACCCACGATCTAGTCCTCGGATATACGTGGCTGAAGAAGCATAATCCAGAAATAGACTGGAAATCGGGAAAAGTGAACCTGACACATCGTCCCTTACCATGCAATATGTCTTCCTTCTCACGACAAGTCACATGTGAAGAAATAGAAGACATCTATGACTACCAATTTCGTAAACAACAAAAAGAAGAAAAAAAAAATAGAGAAAACCCCCGAAGAACTCATACCCAAACAATACCATGAGTTTCTTGATGTATTCTCAAAGAAGGAATCGGAAAGAATGCCACTCCATAAACCCTGGGACCACGGAATAGAACTCAAAGACACATTCAAACCAAAGAAAGGTCGGTCATTCCCCTATCCCCAGATGAACAAAAGGAGGTCTCGGACTTTATCAATGACCAAATGGCAAAAGGATATATCCGTCCTTCTAAATCCGAACAAACGTCACCAGTGTTCTTTGTCCCCAAAAAGGATGGACGAAAACGGATGGTACAAGACTACCGTTACATTAACGAACACACGGTCAAAAACAATTATCCTCTCCCCCTCATTTCCCAGCTTGTGGACAAGCTGAAACATGCGAAACTATTTACCAAAATGGACTTAAGATGGGGATACAATAATGTCCGCATTAAAGAAGGCAACGAATGGAAAGCAGCATTTGTATGCTTCCGCGGATCATATGAACCCCTCGTTATGTACTTTGGATTATGCAACTCCCCCGCCACCTTCCAACAAATGATGAACGACATCTTTTCTGATATGGATGGAGTCGTGGTCATCTACATCGACGATCTCATGATCTTCACTTCCACAGATAATCAAAAAGAACATGACAAAGTTGTTCTGGAAGTACTGCGGAGATTAAAAGAAAATGATCTATTTATTAAACCTGAAAAGTGCACCTTCTCGTGCAAAGAAGTAGATTTCCTCGGAATGATCGTAGGAGTAAATGGAATCTCCATGGACGAAGAAAAGACCAAAGCCATCAAAGAATGGCCCATACCCACGAAGGTCAAACATGTCTGCTCATTCCTCGGATTAACCAACTTCTACCGCCACTTTATCAAAGACTATGCACAGATGGCTAGACCATTACATGATCTAACGAAAAAGGAAGTCCAATGGATTTGGACAGAAAAAGAACAAACCGCTATGGATAAATTAAAAGAAGCTTTCACCACTGCACCCATCCTTGCATACCCAGATCCTGACGGAAAGTACCAGTTGGAATTGGATGCTTCGGATTACGCCACAGGAGCAGTGTTATCTATCCAAAAGGGAGACAAATGGCACCCTGTCGCCTACAACTCCCACAGTATGTCACCCGAAGAACGGAACTATCCTATCGCCGACAAAGAGATGCTATCGGTAATCCGATCTTTGGAAATATGGAGACATTAACTAGAAGGGCTGGATAAACCCTTCGAAATATGGAATGACCATGAAAACCTTAAATAGTTTATGACACGCCAAGACTTGTCTAGAAGACAAGCACGCTGGGCGCAATACTTATCAAGATTCAATATGACATGGCACTACAAAGCAGGTGCTACTATGGGAAAAGCAGACGCTCTCTTGCGAAGAGAAGACCACGCTGTAGGAATCGAAGACAATAACAAAGAAGTCACAGTTATTCCCAAATCACAGATCTGCCCAATTGAGGTATCGATAAAGGATCAGGGAGACTGTTACAAACGCCTCAAATCTCATACCATTTCCTATGACTAAGTCCATTCCTTTCCCTATGCTTCACCAACCAAAGACTCCATATGTCGTTCCTCTACACAAGTGTCTAGACGACACCGCCTCTAACACCTCATGTCAAACCTATGCTGGATTCCAACCATGATTGGCTGCCACACATCAAGGCACCGATTAAGATCTAACTCCATATGTTCATATTAACCCTATACCCTATGCTTCCATTCCAT
>JBBPLQ010000869.1:0-13250 GCA_038089855.1 Royoungia palumana
ATATTTGGGTCTCAGAGTGTGATTGTTTGTCCTCCACTAGGGAAATTCAGTAGATGCACTCATTACAAACATCTCAAATCCCATACCATTTCCTATGACCAAGTCCATTCCTTTCCCTATACTCCATAAGCCAACACAACCTTACATATGTCATCCCACTACACAAGTCCCTAGAAGACACAGCCTCCAAAACCTCATGTCAAACCTATACAGGATTCAACCCATGATTGGCTGTCACACAATCAAGGCACTGATTAAGATCTATCCCCATACAGTATGTATATTTAACCCTACACTGTAAGATTCCATTCCATCAACACATGTCATGCTTTTCTTCCATATGATGTGCCATAAGGCAATGCCTTATCTATGACATCATTCCATCTTTACCTATCATCCAATCATATACTTACCTTGATGGAACTTTCTAGAACTACACAAATATGTACAAACACTATAGAGTAGTATAAATACCTGAGCTGTACTTTGATAGTCCTCAGTTTAATCAACTTGTATCTTCCCCTCAAAGTAACAGGAGAACAGTTGCACTTGCTCCTTTGCCTACAAGCAGTGTTGTATCTTTCTTTACTATCTATTCCACATATACGCTCATACAACTCTCTCTCCTTTAGAGTTGCTTCACTCATTATGTAGTGAAAGGGGCAGCCGAGCAACAGATTGAAGTTGGCTCATTGGACCACTTGAACCTGGAGACAAACCTCTCCTGTACCAAAGTCCAGGGGTAAGTTCTCAACCACACCTATAGTAGATTCGGTGGTGGTGTTAGCATTAGACATTGTCATTAGGTAATTGGACCGGACTGGAAGTCCGAGTTCTTTCCACACCTGTTGAGGCATGGCTACAATCTTAGACCTGGTGTCCAAGACTGCAGTGAGAGTTTGATTGGTTCCAAGAACTTTAACCTGTAATGCATGCAGGGGCATGCTGTGGGAGCCTACTAGACAGCCATTGTTGCTTCAAAGGATGTGGTCACCAAACTCTCAGTTGATAGCCACAGGATCATGACCAGCGAGCTCATTGACCTGTACAATGTCAGTGGTAATGGAAATGCAAACAGTAGTGGAGACCTCTCAAAAGTACTTGTGTACTTCTGGAGCTGAAGAGAGGAGGTCTGTGACTGAGACCGGGACAGTGGTCTCTAGAAGTCGGTCCACAATACATTTCAGTGCATTCTTGTCTTCAAGGATGAAGGAATAACAAAACTGCCCAGCAAGGGCAGTTGTTAAGGCTATGTCAGAATTCCAGTGACAACTCTGGTCAACTCCAGATCTGACTCTGGAGTTGCACGAGGGGTTTGGGACTTCAGCTTCAGCGACTCAGAGCGGAGCGCTGTGCTCTTACTGTTCTTGTCAGGGGTCCTGGATTTTGGAGGATGAAGAGGATGGAGTGGGTTGAAGGGGTGAACTCAGAGTGGAACGAGACGAGAGAGGAGTGCCGGAGAAGTCTTAGTTGATATTCAAGCTGAGGTATCTACAACAAAGCTCAGAATTATATACAGAGGTCAGAGGATGTAACTATGTGAAATAAGTCTGGGATCAGAAGGGTCAGAGTAAGGGGTTGGAGTCAGAAGGGCCGGAGTAAGGGTCAGAGGTGGAGAATGGAAAAGGGTCAATGGAGAATGTACAAGGTACATAAGGTAGAGAATAGAGACTGAAACGGAGACGGAGAATGTACATGCAGGGTCGGAGGTAACTAGGGACAGAGGTTTTACATGACAAGAATAAAATGGAGAGTAAACTATAATGAAGACATGGAGGACAGAGTGACAGAATGAGATGGAGGAATGGAGATACCATGGGTGAGATTTGAAGTGTGTGAAGGTGCCAGAGTTGCATTTCAGAGGTACAGAGTTGTGTGGAGGAACAGCATGTGACAGATGGAGATATTACATGACGAGAATGAAATGGAATGTGAACTATAATGAAGATGTGGAGGATGGAGTGAAGGAATGTGACAGAGGATTGGAGCATCAGAGTGTGTTGGGTGTGACAGAGTAACAGAGTGATGGGCATCGGAGTGTGACAAATCGTTGGAGTAAGCATCAGAGTAGGACATCAGAGTTAAAGAGTTGGTTGATGGAATGGATCGTGACAGGAGTGCCAATCAGTCAAGACAATCTTTCAGGCAACATGTGCCATCAATTCTGGGGATGTGCTTCCCATCAGGAAGGCAGAGCCAACCATTGGGGCCTTTACAGGCTGTCATATCCTAATCCACAAGTCTGATCTCTGACACTACTCTGGATCTAACTCCACAGGTTTTGTTCGATATCTTGTTAAGTATGCATCCCTGATGCTCAGACTTGTACTCTGCTTCTCCATTCTCTGTTCCTATATACATTTCACCTTGTATTTGATTTAGACCCTAGTTACCTTCGCCCCTGTGACTCGCTTGAGAGCTCAGCCCTTCATTCTGCTGTTCCACTACTTAGGTCCATTCTCCATCTCTGTTCTCCATCAACCCTTTTACATTCTGAACCTTACTGTCCCATCTTTGTTATGACCTCCTCCATTCTTATCCTATAGACTCCGAGCCCTACTCCATATGTAAACCTGCATGTACTTGTTGTAGTTTCTCAGTTCAAATATTAACTTAGATTCAACTCCTTCTCTGACCTCCAACTTGACTTCATTGCTAGTCAATGTTTAAGTCCAAACCTCTGCTTCTCCCAAATCTGGACCACCTCTGAGACTCAGGCAAGGGTGCAGCATACCACTCTGAGTCACTGAAGTCAAGGTCCTACCTGCACACATAACTCTGGAGTTCACTGGAGTTCACCGGAGTTGACCTGGTCTTAACACAGGCTTTACCTGTAGTGAGATACTCAGATACTTGGGGGCAAGAGCTAATGAAATGTCCATATTGGTCACAGAAGGCACATACACAGTTAGTTTGACATTGGAATGCCACCTGCTCTTGTTTAACAATGACTGGCTGGGTGGTTGGTGCTGGAGAGACTGACAGACTTGTGGCCACCTAGACAGGGTATGAAGTAGGCAGTGCTAGGTGAGGTCCAGCAACAGGGACCAACAAGGGGCAAAGAGCAGCACCAGTCAGAAGGAATTTAGTGGCTTTAATGGTGTCATCCATTGGATATGGATCAATGGGGTGGAGGTTGCTTTTAGTAATGGAGAGACAGTGACGGACTTGTGCTTTGAGACCATTTGGTAGACCACCCAAAAACAGGACATCATGGTCTAGCTCAGAGAGCTTCCATGCTTGAATAAGCAAGGCCATCATTAGGAAACCTTGGTGGTATTATGCAAACTCAGTTAGCAACTGTATCGGCTTACTCTTGGTTTCCTGCACTAGACACTGCAGGTCAGCAGGGCTATATTTATTGGTACCTTTGCAACCAGGGTATAACTTCTTTACTGCATTAATGAACACAGTCCAGTCTGTGGCTGAGGCCTTAGCAAGGGTCCTCCAGCAGTCAGACTTGTCATAGGCCACATAGCATAGAGCAACACAGATCTTTTTGGTGTCATTAAGACTGGCAGCAGTAGCTAGATTATCAACCTTGTTGAAGCAATGATGGAGATAGGTAGGTTCAGACTCATCAAACTTGGGGCACTCCAAGCACCATGGGCAGGCATCATGGCTCCTGGTTGAGCCATTATTCTTTGGGGGTTTGGTGGTTGTGGAGCAGGAGATGGAGACAGTACAAGAAGAGGTTGGAGATGAGGTCAAGGAAGATGAGGAATTACTGGTGGATGATAGAAGGTAGACTGGTGGTGACAGACTTAGACTGAAGGAGTCTGCAGACTGTTGTAATAGGTTGGTGAGTGACAGGGCTGATGATGATGTGGAGGAAGAAGGAGAAGACAGTGACAGTGATGGTGATGATTGGCTAGAGCTGAGTGGTGAAGGTGGGGAAGAGAATGAGGAGATGGGAACTTGATGTTGGACTCTCATTAGGGTAGATTCTATAAACATGCCAGGAATGAAGGGTCCTAGGCTCGGTTTGTTGGGTAAATTTTTGTCTGTAGGATTGGAGGCAGCAGATCCAGTCTGTGCAAGGATCTGCAAAGGACTATGCAGCAGTGTATTTTCTAAAAATGGGGGTGGAGAATGGAGGCAGTGATCTATGAACTAATCAGAATGGCTAGGTCAGCAGCGTTATCTAACAGGGTAAGCTCTTAGTCTGATAAATCAAGAAAGTTACGGTGGCATTGGTTGTTATGGAGAGAAATCAGCTGAAAGAATGTAGAATCTTCTCTGATCTGCAAGCTACAGAAATGCTCAAGTAAATTTTCAAGTTCTAGTTGCTGGGGCTTGGGTTGAAGACTTCATCTGGGACCCCAATATGAGTCCCTCACAGTGGACTCCAGTTGTAAAGTTGATAAGGACTCTGGGAAGACAGGTTAGGTAGTCCCTAGGGCTCCTAAGGGGGGATGTAAGTGGGGGAGTGAGATGTTTTCCCCAAAAGGGACTCAGAGTGTCAAGGAATGAGAGAGGAAGGTCTTCAAAAGGATGTCCAAGTGAATGACCAAAGACCAATGGTCATAAAAGAAGTCCAGCAGTCTTGAAGACCGAAGCACGAGTGAGACAATAAAAGAAAAGAGGAGTGGTTAGATGGTAAGATAGTGAGATGGTAACTTGAAAACAGTGAGCAGTGACAGTCAGTAGCAGAATTCAGTCATTGTGAGCTGAAACAGAGCTGGATTCCAAGTCTCTACCACATCACTATATACTCTAGGGAAGTCTGGAGTTTGGGCATGACAAGTAAGGATAAAGTCTAAAAAGGGGAAATGAAAGAATAAAGTTTCAGGACAAGTTAGAATGAAACCATCCACAGCCACATATATGACAACTAACTCTAATAAGGTACAATGAAAGAGGAAGGTGCAATATAAGGCAGAAGAAGAGTCCACAGTCCTTGGTCCAGAGTCTGAGGAAGACTGACACAGGCAGTCTTTTGGGCAGTCTAGTAGAAAGTCCATGGACCAGTCTCTGTCTACAATGCAGATGGAGGTGCAAATGGCACAGGGAAAATAACTCATTATGTTGATATCTTGATAAGTTACCAAGGACACAAGTAAAAAGCAAGAGCAGAAATAACCAATCTGGGAACCCCCAACTTAGTTCTGGGGTATACATACATGGCTGAAGAAGCACAACCAGGATATAGATTGGAAAATGGGAAAAGTAAACCTTACCTGCTGCTCATTACAATGTGACTCCTTGGACTTTGTACAAAAAGTAACATGCAAAGAAATTGAAGATATTTATGACTTTCAATTCTATAAAACTATGGAAAAAGAAAAAGAAAAACCAAAAGAAAAGACCATAGAAGAACTCATGCCACCTCAATACCATAGTTTGATGTGTTCAAAAAGAAGGAGTCTGTTAAGGCTATGTCAGAGTTCTGGCAACAACTCTGGTCAACTCTGGATTTAACTCCAGAATTGCATGAGGGGTTCAGGACTTCAGCTTCAGCAACTCGGAGTGAAGCACTGTACCCTTACTGTCTTTATCAGTGGTCCCAGATTTCGGAGGACAAAGGGGATGAAGTGGGTGAAGAGGTGAACTCAGAGTGGAATGAGATGAGAGAGGAGTGCCAGGGAAGTCTAAGTCAATATTCAAGCTAATGTATCTACAACAAGGCTCAGATTTATATACGGAGGTTGGAGGTCATAACTAGATGAAATAAGTCCAGGGTCAGAAGGGCCGGAGTGAGGGGTCAGAGTCAGAAGGGTTGGAGTAAGGGTTGGAGGCAGAGAATAGACAAGATACATAAAATGAAGAATGGAGATGGAGATGGAGACAGGGAATGTACATGTAGGGTTGGAGGTAACTAGGGATGGAGGTTTTACATGATGAGAATGAAATGGAATGTAAACTACATATAATGAAGACATAGAGGATGGAGTGACAGAATGAGACAGAGAAATGGAGATGCTGTGGATGAGATATTGAAGTGTGTGAAGGCACCAGAGTTGTATTTCGGAGGTATGGAGTTGCTTGGAGGAACGGTATGTGATAGAGTCGGAGAGAATCCCATGTTGTAAACCCTGAGACCATGGCATCAAATTAAAAGATACCTTCAAACCTAAAAAGGGTAGACTCATACTATTATCACTGGATGAGCAAAAGGAAGTCTCAGACTTCATTGATGACCAAATGGCCAAAGGTTATATCTGACCTTCTAAATCAGAACAAACATCACCTGTGTTTTTTGTTCCTAAGAAAGATGGATGGAAACAGATGGTTCAAGACTACTGTTACCTAGACAAACACACACTCAAGAATAACTACCCACTACCACTCATATCACAACTAGTGGATGAACTTAAACATGTAAAATTATTTACAAAAATGGATCTCAGATGGGGATACAACAATGTCCATATCAAAGAAGGTGACAAATGGAAAGCTGCATTCATATGCCACTGCAGATTGTTTGAACCCATCATTATGTACTTTGGATTATGCAACTCCCCTGCCACATTCCAACAAATAATGAACGACATCTTCTCTGATATGGATGGAGTTGTGGTTGTCTACATCAATGATCTCATGATCTTCACATCCACTGATAATCAGAAAGATCACAATAAAATCATGCAAGAAGTTCTCAGGTGGTTCAAGGAGAATGATCTATTTATAAAATCACAAAAATGTATATACTCATATGTACAAAGAAGTAGATTTCTTGTGAATGATCATAGGAGTTAATGGGATCTCCATGAACAAAGAGAAAACCAAAGCCATCAAAGAATGGTCAATACCCATGAAGGTCAAACATGTCAGATTCTTCCTCGGTCTAGTGAACTTCTGTTATTGCTTTATCCAAGATTATGCAAAAATCACATGCCCTCTACATGACTTAACAAAGAAAGACATCCAATGGATGTTATGATCACCTCCAATCCCATTCCATTTCCTACACTCTTTATGCCTCTAAACCCTACCAAGTCTTTTGATAAGACTTTCAACCCAACATCTACCTATGTCATTCCAACTCATTTGTCCTTGAAGGACATATTCTAAATATAAATGCCTCATGCCAAACCTATGCTCAGAACCGATTCCTATTGGCTGCCACAATAGAAGCACCACAATAATAGGGAACCAATTGGATATGATCCTATGCACTTCCATTTCATAGAAGCTTGACACTTCTCTTCCATTCTCAAGGCAGTGCCTTATCTATGACTCACTCACAGTCATTCCTTATCAACCAATCATATAATAGATGCCAGACATCATACCACATTCCCTTAGCCAATAACTGTCACTTACATAACATACATAGAATAGTATATAAACCCCATGTCTGTACCGTAGCACTCCAGTTTAATCAACTCGATTCCTCCCTCACAAACACTCCTCTAAGCTCAAAGCCTAGTCAGCTAATAGTTGACCACTATACAATCTCTTTCTTTTCGAGGTTACTTCAATGGACTTGGACAGAAAAAGAACAAACCTCTATGGATAAATTAAAAGAAGCTTTCACAACTGTGCCTATCCTAGTGTATCCTGATAATGAATACCCATATCAGGTAGAATCAGATACTTCAGATTATGCAACAGGCACAATCTTATCTATACTAAAAGGGAATAAATGGCATCTAGTAGCCTACAACTCCCACAGTATGACACCAGAAGAATGGAACTACCAATAGCTGACAAAGAAATGTTATCAGTTATCTGTTCTCTTGAATTATGGCACCATTATTTAGAAGGTGCAAAACACAATAGAAATATGGAACAATCATGAAAACCTCAAATGGTTCATGATGAGACTTGATATGCAGACAAGCATGTTGGGGACTACACTTATCTAGGTTTAATATCACTTGGCATTATAAGCCAGGTGTAACTATGGGAAAAGCTGACACCCTCTCTAGGAGAGAAGATCACACAGTTGGAATTGAAGATGATAATAAAGGAGTAATGGTCAACCCCAAAATACAGATCCACCCAATTGAGGTATTATAAAGGATCTAGGAGACCTGTTTTATGAAAAACTCCAACACAAACAAATAAAATTTTCCTGTGTAGGACTAAACTCCCTCTTCAAGTGCAACTACTCATTAAAAGAAATAAACAATAAAAATATATTACAAAAATAAAATAAAATCTATGTACCAGAAATATTATGACAAAAAGTTGTAACCCTACACCACAACACCCTAGTAGCAGGACACTCAGGTTATGACAAAAAAATGGAGCTTCTCACACATTCCTACATATGGCTAGAAATGGCAAAATATGTAAAAAGCTATGTCTCACAATGTGAAAGATGTGTACACTTCAAAACTGGAAACAAACCCCTGGCAGGGAAACTACAACCCTTAGAAGTGCTGAATGCACCATGGGAACACATATCTGCAGACTTTGTCACAGACCTTCCTCTTTCACAAAAATATAATTCAATTCTCACAGTTGTGGATTGCTTCTCAAAAGAAGTTGAATTCATTCCCACAATAAAAATATGTTCCTCTATGGAACTCTCTAAACTCTATTTATCACACATATGGAAGCACCATGGCTTACCAACCACAATCATATTAGACTGTGGACCACAATTTGCTTCACAACTTATGAAAAATATATGTAAAAATCTAGGAATAACTCCAAAGTTGAGCACAGCTCATCACCCACAAACAGATGGACAAACAGAGCATATGAATTGCAAACTTTGACAGTTCCTTCACCTATTTTGTACTGAAAATCAAAATGATTGGTCACAGTGGTTACCCATTGCCAAATTCAGCTACAATATGAAGAAGAACACTACAACAAAGTTTGCCCCCTTCGAAATCATACATTCATATATGCTACATATGAGAATAGAACAGTGCCAAACAACAGCACTGGCAGCCAAACAATTTATTAAAGATATGAATGACATATTACGTGAAACAAAAGAAAACATCCTGCAGGCACAGGAAAATATAAAAACGGACCAACAAACACCATGCAGAAGCACTGAATTACCAAATTGATGATAAAGTCTGGTTAGCAACAGACAATTTAAACTTCGCTAACTGGTCACGAAAACTCATAGATAAATATATTGGCCTTTATGAAATAATATCTATAAAAGGTCCAAATGCCATTGAGCTTAAACTTCCTTGGCACATCAAAATCCAACCAGTAATAAACATCTCATGAGTCAAACCATACAAAGAACAACTTGACAGTCAACCAGCAGATAAACCCAGATCAGTTCTAGTAACCAAAAATCAAGATGTAGAATACAAGGTTGACTATATTGTCAACTCTTGATTCAAAGGATGAGAACTACAATACCTTATCCACTGGAAAGGATATGATGAAACAGAGTGTACTTGGGAACCAAGCAAACACTTGGAAAATGCACTAGATGTGGATAAAACTATTCCACGAAACCCATCCCTCCACCCCAAGAAAACTCATGATCAATTATGAAAACTTTAATTCATTATTCAACCCTATGCCTGAAAACATAAAAGAGGTATCAGCTCCATGAGTATGCAGTAGATCCAGGTCATCTGGAATCTGTCAAGACTATGTTGGAGTTCTGGTGTCAACTCCAGTCAACTCCAGATCTAACTCTGGAATTGTGCAAGGGGTTTGGGACTTCAGCTTCAGTGACTTGAAGTGGAGTGCTGTGTCCTTACTGTCCTTATTGGTGGTCCTGGATTTTGGAGGACAAAGGAGACAGAGTGGGTGGAGAGGTGAACTCAGAGTAGAATGAGATGAGAGAGGAGTGCTGGGGAAATCTAAGTTGATATTCAAGCTGATGTATCTACAACAAGGCTCAGACCTATATATGGAGGTTGGAGGATGTAACTGTAACGATTGCATCTTTTTCTTTTCTTTTTGAAACCTTCGTCTGTCCTCTTACAGACTCAGTTTTCCTTCTTGGACCACATGTGTCTGATTGCATCTCATTCCACAGGTCTTCTGCCTGCTTCCTAATCTGCATCCTAATATGTATGTTTTTTTTCTCGTCATATGTGACTCATTCTTTCATTTGTCACAATGACTTCTTTACTTACACCAATGTCACTTTCGGAGCCCTGCCTTCTTCTGCTTCTTACAGATCAGTGATCCTTCCTTCTCTTCCCCACTGATCCTTTTACCCTTTGCCCTATGTGACTCATTTCCAATGCCTTCCCTTTGGGGTTCTGTCCATTCCTATTCACTACTTACTTTTGACTTGTCCATACTGACTCCAGATTGCCTACCTTGAATGACAATCCCTTGCAGTATATAAACCTTCATACTTCCTCTTGTATTCTTTATCTTGAATCTACTCGAGCTTCTCTGCTCAATACTCCTTCAAGTATCTCATCCTTCATCCCTCTTCAAGGTCTCCTTTGTCGCCTCTGTTCTTTCCACCAAGGACAAGCCTTTTGTTCTCCAGGTCGCACAAGTTGTCCTCATTGTCCTTGCAAGTAGGACTCTTCAGCCTAACCAGTGGCCCCTTTGTCCCTAGGCTAGCCTCTTCGATGTAGCCTCTCTTCGTCCTTATTGAGCACCTTTTGAGTCTACATTCACCTCTACCCAAGGTTAGCATAACAGTAACTATATAGAATGGAGATAAAATAAGTCTGGAGTCAGAAGGGTTGGAGTAAAGGGTTGGAGAAGGAGAATGGACAAGGGTCAGTGGAGAATGTACAAGGTACATAAAATGAAGAATGGAGACAGAGACAGAGAATGTACATGCAGGGTTGGAGGTAACTAGGGACAGAGGTTTTACATGATGAGAATGAAATAGAATGTAAACTATAATGAAGAGGTGCCAAATGTTGGGTACTGGATCATACCAGATCCAAGCTAGATGACCATACTAGGGAAGGTCACTGGGTGGGGTATGATGCTGAATTGACTGCTCACTGGATCTATCTGCCAGATTGTCACATTGTCATTGTTGAATGAAATGTTACCTTTCGAAAGGATGTGGGGAGCATTTCGACTACCTTCAATAACATGACAAAACCCCAAATCAATCAGTCCACTGAATTGATCAAGTCAACAATAAGCATACCAGCAATCAAACCACTAAATCCTTCACCCACATCACTTGAAGCTCCACGACAGGACCATCTTGGGGACAATTTTGAGGAACCTGGAGTTGAACCACAATGTTCAAACTGTCAGCATATTGAATTGGTGTATATCCATGCTTTACACAGTGGAGAAGGGACTCACAACAGACATGGAGGGGATCCATTACTACCTTGTTGGATGCAGCCAGTTGAGAGTGTGGAAGCCAATGCCACAGGTGCTACAGTGTGGGAATTGGACAATGTGGATGTGGTGTTTGCACTATTGAGCAGTCATATGGATGCTAAAGGTCTGGAAATGTTGACCATCAATGAGACTAGAATGCAACCAGACTGGCCTAAATGGGACAATGCTATCAACATTGAATTAAAGAGCCTTGCTGATGCACATAGCGTTTAAAAGTTTGGTTTGGTTTGGTTTTTTTAGTGTAACTAAACCGAACCGGTTATTTCTAAAGTAGATATGAGCCAATAACTGAACTGAACTGATAATAACCGGTTATGAATGGTCATTTACGGTTTTATGTATGACTGATGAAAATCAGTTGTTTGAACAACTGATGTTGCATGAATTGGCATCTACAGGTGACAGGTTGTGTTGGTGACACAGATTATAGTACACACTCCTAGCTACCGATTGAGCAAATTATTAAGAGATTCAGGTCCCAATTCATGGAGATATGAGCATTACAGTACAGCATATGTATCATTATATCAGTATATCTACTTTGGAAAGTCAATGTATAGTGACTCCATGTGTGAGAACCACACTTTGTGTCGGTCATCCAAGTTGTACTACATGCTCCTAGCTTCCCACTGACACTTAGTTCAAAGGGTCTGACTTAAAACTCATAGAGATACAGACATTCTAAAATGGAATGTCACTATATTAGTATATCTACTCTCATCCAAAGAGTGAAACATCAGTCAGATAAGGATGTAGATATTGTTGTGTGACATCAAAACACACACAAACATCACTTTGGACATGACAAGTTCAGCAAATATTGTAAGAACCAACCCATTGTATTCAATATACTATGATATAAGTAAAACTTGGTCAAAAAAATCATGAAAAATCAGGAAAAATAGGGGAGATAGTCCAGAATAGGTAGTGTGGCTGTGTGGTCAAAGGAGCAGTCTTTAACCGGTTATAACCGGTTTTTTATCAGTTACAAAAAATCTCAAATCAAATAACCTTAACCATCTTTGACTGGGTTCAGTTACAGATGATCATGGTTACAGCTAGGTTATAGTTAGGGATCTGCATGGGTATGGGTAACCCAAATGGGTTGTGGGTATGGGTACTGGTGGGTATGGGTGGGGGTATGACCAACCAATACCCATACCCATACCCATACTGTTAAGGCTATGCAGGATTTCCGGCGACAACTCCGGTCAACTCTGGATACAACTCCGGAGTTGCGCGAGGGGTTCGGGACTTCGGCTTCAGCGACTCGGAGCAGAGCGCTGCGCCCTTACTGTCCTTGTTGGGGGTCCCAGATTTCGGAGGACAAAGAGGACGGAGTGGGTTGAAGGGGGGAACTCAAAGTGGAGTGAGACAAGAGAGGAGTGCCGGGGAAATCTTAGTCAATATTCAAGCTAGAGTATCTATGACAAGGTGCGGACTTATATATGGAGGACGGGAAATGTAACTGGGATGGAGATGAATAAGTCCGGAGTCAGAAGGGTCGGAGTAAGGGTCGGAGATGGGGAATGGACAAGGGTCGACAGAGAACAGAGAAGGGTCGACAGAGAAATGTACATGCAGGGTCGTGGGTACCTAGGACGGAGGCAATACATGATGAGATAGAATGTAAACTATTAAACGGAGAATGGAGAGACGGAGATCTATGGACAGGGTATCGGGGTGCGCGAGGGCGCCAGAGTTGGGTCTTGGAAGTGCGGAGTAGGTCGGAGGAACGGCACGTGACAGTATCCCCCTTTTAGGCCTGAGCCCACAAAGGCCACAGGCTCAAAGCGAGGATCAACGGAGTGGTCGGAGATCACGTGACTCGGAGTTTGAAATTCTGGATGTGCCTATAAAGCTGCGGGGACGTGCTCTTTTGCTTCTTAACTTTTAACTCTTACCATGTCCGACTTTACTGACATCGCGGAGTGGGAGGACGCGCGCCTCATCGAATGCAACGAAGACGATGACGCCCTATTCGAGGCGAAGGTGGCGGAGCGGAGGAGGTGAGCGAAGGCACGCAAAGAAGAGGAGCG
>JBBPLQ010000870.1:0-13249 GCA_038089855.1 Royoungia palumana
CGCTGTCTTTGGGTTGCAACTGATTGATAAATGTGTCCAAGAGGTGGATCTCACGCAGATAGTTGCGGATGATCCTAGCTGATAAACGATGAGCGTGCATCACTGCAACGACAAAGTCAGGCGCACTCTCGGAAAGTTTCAAAAGGGTCATCGTCGACGCCGTGCGCTCCCGAGCATTCCCATTCTGAACAGCCCGTTTCAATTCACCGATGAGCTTTCTGTGTTGATCACTCAAGTTCTCGGCATCTTATACAAGAGAGGTGGTGGTCAAATATCGTCAGAGGCGCTGATAATGATCGCTTACCGAGGCCAAAGAGTCGGCGCAATATTTGTTGCCCAGGATCTACATCATTCCCAGTTTCATTGTCCGAATTGCGTCGGTCAGGCTGCAAGCGGACCAAAGCACTTGCAAGATTAGCTCGAACGTTTGCATTCCGAATATTGAGTTGCTCTAAAACGTAGAATCGGGGGAGGGGCCAAATCAAGGAAAGGGCAGCTTACGTTGTTCATTAGGATCATATAGGGCAAGCAATATTTCAACGGCAAGGAGACCGACAAGACCTTCATTCCTTTTCGCCAACTGCCTGAGTCTAGGCTTTACTGCGGAACATACGCCCCTTGCTGTTGTCATGCGTCGTCGTCAGTTTACTATGACCCATGTATCAAGTCCAGGACCCCCACCTTCTGGAACCTCCTGAACTGGGATTCGTGCCAGGGTCAACACCATGCGCAATGCGGCGGTCAGAAGATGTGGGTCTACAGGCAGTGATGGGTCTGCGTGTAGCATAGATAGTAACAGCCTTACTGTTCATCTCTAATATTCGGGATAGTCTTGACGCATCCGAGTTTGGAAGATTGGCACCGAGCTTGTCGATAATCGTCTTCCGTGTGTCCTCTGGCGGAGTATAAGTGAGAGTGCGGTATACGATGATTACAAAACATACCACATTGCAACAAGCAAATCAAACCGTCCATTGCTTGTCCAAAGTTCCCGCCTGGTTGGTTAACGATCGCATCCAATAACTTCACGAGTGTTTCCATAACATCTTCGGTAAGGATGCGCTTCCGCAGAACCTCATGTCTCGTCAGGGGTCTCAACAATGCGACCACTCTTGGACCATCTCGGTGCTTGTGTGCAGCCAGAATGTCACGCAATGATCTCTTTGCGTCATCGAACACATCTTGTGAGAGTTCGGTGCGGGTGAACGCAGGACTCTTTGGGTGCGCCTCTAGATCGCAAGCTGTCACAGAAGATTGTTATGACTCGCCCAAGGCTAGGCGGGACACTTACATGCTTCATAATAGGCGACGATAGTAACGAGCCTCACAAGCGATGGGCATTCGCGATTGTTTATGAGCTTCATAAACTGCTCTCGCCAATTAGGTATATTCCTGACGCATTGTTTACCTTCCCCTGAAAGCGCAGATAATCATGAATATCCAGTGATCGCAGCGGAAAATAAGCCTTACTGAATCTCAACATGAACAACAACCTGTCAAGGTAGATTGGCGCAACCCCTTGCTGACCACTCAAGTACCTTACTAGCTCCTGTGCAGCAGTGTCGTCGAACAGTCCCGTCTCCCAGATTTGGTCATTTAATTCCGTATCATCAGCGCGTATGATGGGTATGTCGAAGCCCTCTCCTAGCGTTGCCTGTGGCTTATAGGAATTTGCATACAGGATGGAAGCGTGAACCTTTTGACCCGGTATGATACGACGGGGCTGCAACCGATGTAGGCTAGGGTGCAAGAGATTAATGAGATAAAAACGAGTAATCCATTGACTCTCACCGTCGAGAGTCTTCGCCAGAACCGCTAAAGGAAACCTGGTGTTTGATGGGCATATACTCGACAATTCGCCATGCGCCGCGCATCGAATTGCTGGTTCCGAAATCAAGATCATCCGGAACCCAGACTATATCCGTTGGGTGTAGTTTGAGGCCGCTTGCCGTTGCTTCTCGCCGCATCCACAGAAGCGAAACGTTTCCGGCCTGATGAGACCGCCCAGGTCTGTTCGTTCCACCGCTGGTGGAGTGGTTTAATGACACAGATTTGGGTTTAAATGACATTCTTACACGTCTGAGTGACAACCAGCAAACCAGACTTCCTTGATCTCAGTCGATCCGTTCCTCTTTCCCGCAGAGGAATCAGTCTGATTGTCACTGATGGTGAACTGGCGCCGTTCGCTGGTGGGACTTCTAATGTGCTCGATGTCAGAGGAAACGATGTACTTGGATTTCCCACCGTCCGTCTGGGAATTCATTTCGTGGAAATATTCAGGCATGAACTTGACCCGAAGTTCGTCGAGAGCAAGTGCGTGTCGGAAATGGCACGCATGTGCCGCGGAAGAGGATGTCGAAAGGAAGACATCACCCCTTATAAGCCCCACGGACGAGACAGTATCCCTGATCGATGTCATTTTAGGGGAATCCGGATGAATATAAACGTCGAAATTACCAAACGCCTACAAAGTGTATTTTCAGGTCTTTCCAGGAAAATGTATTCTTGAATTCCCTCGCGATCTGCCTTGTCTTGGGCTTTCCCGAACGAATCATTTCGAAGTGGTCATAGGCCCTACCCGACGCACATTCGTCAAGCTCCCGTGTCAACAAAAGAGTGACTCACGTTCCAATCTGTTTCTCCGTGGGGGTCCTTATCAAGCCAACCTAATGTATGCTGTCAACCCAACTGAGTGACCCGAAAATATTTCCGTCTCATACCTCGTGTATCATTCCAGCGAGAACGCGCACTTGATACGCACCCCGAGAGAAGCCTGATGCCGCCACTGTTAGTTGCACGTATGTAGTGTGAGGAGAAGCCTAATCTACCAAACAGGTATATTTGGTCCCCCTCTTGATATGTTCGTGCCAGCCAGCCATATGCATCCTTGACGATCTCTTCCATGTTCCTGTCGTCGTATATCCATCATCTTGCAGTGTTGGGGATTATCGTGAATACGAACCATGCAACCGCCATGTCAAACTTATCGGAGAATGCCCGTTCCATACGTTCGAATACATGCATTGACTTTGGACGCGTGCCGATCCCACTAGAATAATATGCGAACTGTTCTGGACTTGTCGTTTCCAGATCAATCTTGGCGAACAGTTTGACAACATTGGTATTCTGACCACAGGAGTGAGCGGAGATATCGCAAAACTGTGTAGACATTACTTTTTGGCCGAATTGGTTGGAAGTGCCGTCGATGCAGACCACAAGATTCCTCGCGTTTTCCTTGTGTCGAGCGTTGCATTGAGTACATCTAGCAGGCGATGGCGATGGCCGAAGAGGTGACCGGATTGTTGACCCAGGTGCATGCTCGGCATGCAATGAAGTGCCAAGACTCTCCGTAGCCATGAGAAACGAGAATATACGGAAGAGAAAATCGTTTACCTACGCCAAATATGTGGGCTCAAATAGCGCCGCGATGCAAGGCATCCGATCGTATGGTTCCACGGTAAGGCCGGTACGCCTTGCGGCCGGAATCCATAACAAGGATAGTGCACGCGCGGAGGGAATAGGTGATTCGTCGGATAATAATGTGCATGGTCAATGAAATTCATCGCTTCGTTCCCCTGCCAGTTTTCCGATAGTCCCTGCCGACCGCTAGTTTGACGCAACCTACTCAGAAAGCTGTCGCTCTACCTCGCTGGGAAATCCAAGCAAGGTAACAGGAAAAGGCGCCACCCTCCTACCAGCTTGAACGTATGTTCGCTACTGTATTGAGTGACGAGTGATCCCACAGCCACATGTTCACCTTGTGGAACAGAGCGATATACATATGACCGTCAGCCAATAGAAAGAGCAGAAAGATAACATCGTGAAGACTGACTGCGGTACTGCGAATGCGTACGTCTGCCAGCCTTCAGAAGCTTGACGAGTGCAACATGCGAGGCAGCCTCATGTCATTCTGATGGCAGGGTAGAAGGGCTCCCCGAAAGAGGACTCTCAAAAAGCAGTCTCCCGTCGATCGAGGGAAGTCGTCTCTAGTGGCCTGAAGGTACTTCAAAAGCTTTGCACTTGGCTGTGACTAGCAATTGTCGAACTATTCAAGCTGGAACACACCCGTGCCGGCCAACACCCACTCCAAATTTGGAGATATTGGCCTTCAGGGAGCCGAACTTGAATTCGGTGTGTGATGATGAACATGCACGAAAAGCAATAAATTATGTACGCGCTGTGATCATCATGTATCATGCATCATGTACGGTTCGTTACAGTAACTCCCTCCGAATCCGCAATGTGATCAAGGTGGTTATCCGCAGCTTCGATACCTTGAGAGCCACCGTCGTCAACGGTCAATATACCTCCCACAGGGCCAGGGGCAACGTGAGTCTCGCCTCCGGTGGGCCCCTGCTGCGTCTGCGAGCCGGCCTCAGTGCGACTCGGAGGTTCATCATATGACCGTCCACTCCACCAAGCCCGAACGCGTGCGAGTGCTCGTTTGGAGGATCTAAATATCCATCAGGGCATCAGCACCCTACCGGAAAACAATGCCAATAGGTTCAATACGCACCTGTATACTTTGGGAGGCACGTAGAGAGGCACTGCTACGAGCAAGGCCAGGACCCCGAAAGTGGACACGCCGAGGATAGCTGGAAGAATCGTTAGTACCCCCATTGTCCTGTCGCCAAGTAACGTGGCAAGACGGTTCCAGTGACGAATGTGGGGCAAGACGGCATCCTCGATCGACTTGAAACCTTCGTCTGGTGGGTCTTCATCGACAATCTTGATCAACTTGTCGAGCATATATATGACATCCGCTGAAAAGAGTCGTTGAATGTCTCGTCCATAGTGCTCGAAAAACAAAGCAGGCTCACTTCGATTTGGAGTGTTGATGCGTAGTGACGACGTGTCTTTGCGGTAAACCAGTGCGCCAGTGAGATGTAGATTCTTCAAGGTGCCGTATTGCTGGCTCTTGCCAAGTTGCGCTCTTAGTTTTTCTAAGTAAACACGTTACTACGTTAGTTCTAATGTCCCTAAAGGACGACGGATAACACATACTATTCCGCGCCAAAACACGTAGCGCGCATGCGGGTCCCATCATCCATGGAAGCGACCTGGGCCACGGGTCTTCAGCTCCGCTGGGAGCTGTTGTGGACTCCCGTTGTAAACGAGACGGCAAGATCTTCTTCAGAACCGTGCGGCCCTTGAGGGCCACATTGGATGAGGTAGGCGAAGGAGGGTTCGCAAACTCTGACATTGTCACAACCGCCTCCGGTTGAGGTTCGCTTGGGGAAGCCACAGGGGATGGTCCTGATGCAGCCGGCAGATTGTTCTCCGGGGTTACAGTATCGGCTTCTGGAGCACTATCTGAAGGAACGGGCGGCCGAACAGCCGCAGATTCTCTACTGGCTGTTTGTTTTGGTGCTTCGCTAGAGGAAGCATCGCGCTCTGCAGATGGCCTTGAGGAAAGCAGAGGGATCAATCTGTAAAGCGGTGGTAGAAGCATCTCAACGACCTTGAGGATGTGAGGGCCGATGGCTGCTACGCCGTGTTCTGAAACCACAGAACGTCAATGAAAATACCTGTGAGGACGGTGCGGCACACCAGTCTGAGCCAACGCAGAGAGGATCGTCACTCCTGCTTTCTGCTCTTCCCACGTCGATTTCCGTAAATGTTCCAAGCTCTTCTTGACAAGCATGTCACTCCAGTCTCCTTCCGCGTCTAGGGATTTTTGAGCGACTATCAAACAATATTCGTCAAGCCAAGACGTACTGAAGGACCGGAATATGTCCAGGCATATAAGGCTCGTCCTAATCTTCTTTGGCTTTCCCTCGCCTAGCTTCTCACCCAGAATATTCGCAATGGGGTACCTTTCAATTTTCCCCCGTAGCTCCTCTAGATTAGATGGATCAGCACGCGAGCACATCGTCATTCAACGCAAAATCCTCTTACTGTGCTGCATAAAGCTCCTGAAGATCTCGAATCCTTCCACCTGACCTACCGCATCATCGAAATAATCCTCTTCAAGCATGCCAACGATATTCTTCGGAAGGTGTTCGTTGTCCACAACGCTGTTCATCATATCGTCTCGGACGATTTTCAGCCGAGTGAGTTCTGTTTTCCCACAACCATACTCACCATATGTCATGCAGATAGCCAATGCATATGCGGCAAGGAGCGCGCTGTCCTTACGTTTTAACTGCTCGATAAGTATGCCCAACAGCTTGATTTCACGCAGATAGACATGGATAACCTTGGCTGAGGAAGAATCAATACGTATCATCGTATCGCCGACATTGAACTTACATTCGAGTAACTTCAAAACAGTCATGGTTGAAGCAGTACGTTCCCGAGTATTGCCATGTTGAATTGCCAACTTCAGTTCGAGGATAAACCTTTTGTGTTGAGGTCCGAGTGTGGAAGCGGCTAGTGTGAGTAGCATCACGATCAGTCTCACTAATAACGTCCTAATAGAATGAGCTCACCGAGACCGAAGAGCCGACGTAAGGTTTCTTGTCCGGGATCTTTGGTATCACCGCTTTCACCACTTGGATCGCGCCCGCCATGCTTTAAGCGTACTAGAGGACTCGCAAGACGAACCCGAAGATTTGCACCGGAGTCGCCCGAAATTTGTATGTCCGGATTTAAGCGAACAAGCACGCTTGCAAGATTGGCTCGAACATTTGCGTTATTAATGTCCAGCTGTTGTTCTAAAACAGCAAGGTCCGGTACGAACGTAAACCTAAGAAGGTATGACTTACGTTCAGGCTGTTGTTCGCTGGAATCATATAAAACAAGCAATATTTCAACAGCTAAGGAACCGGTAGGTCCCACATCTTTCTTGGCCAATTCCCTAAGCCTAGGCTTCACTGTGGTGCACAAAGTTTCCGCTGTTACATTTCATTACTATTAAATTGCTGCCCCTCGATAGGGAAATGGAGAAAACTCACCCTCCGGGAAGCGTGCCAGGGTCAATGCCATGCGTAGCACAGCGAGAGTCAAGAGAGGTGAGTCTGACAAAAATAATTTATCGTCGCGTTCCTAATTGCAAATGATATCCTCACTGTCAACAGCCAATATCCGCGAAAGCCTGGACATAGAGGAGTTCGGATAATGGTCAGAGAGCCTGCGAATGATACCTTCTCGCTTGTCCCCTAACGGATGTAAATGAAAAAAGAGGTACACGGCAACTGACAACATACCGGACTGCAATAGATATGTCAAGCCGTTCATCGCGTGTCCGAAATTCCCGTCAGATTGCTTGACATTCCGGACAGCCTTGTCTAGCAAGTCCATCAGAGTGTCTAACACTTCCTCGGTCAGGAGTTGTTGTCGCAAAATCTGGTGTCTTGTCAAGGGTGCCAAAAGAGCGACTACTCTAGGACCATCCGGATGTTTCTCCGCAGCCAGAACGGTCTTCATAGCTTCCTCCGCACCTTTGAATATACCCTCTGTGTCGGCGCTTTCGTGACAAAGCGACACACACTCGGTATGTACGCCAGAGCTGCAAGCTACCATAGAAAGTTGTTACACAGTATACAACTGAAGAAGCTTGATCACTCACATGCTTCATAGTATGCAACGATGGTGACCAGTTTGACGAGCGCCGAACGATCAGACCTGGTCATGAGACTCATGAGTTTGTTCGTCGATCCCTCGACACTTCCGAAGCATTCCCTTCCTTCCTCTAAATGGAAGTGGTATGGTTATCCGCGGTTCTTATCTAAGATAGAAAAATGCTTACTGAATCTTAGCATGAACAACAGCCTGTCGAGATAAATTGGCGCAACTCCTTGCCCGCCATCTAAGCGTTCCAGTAGTTGTTTCGCTGCCGAGTCATCGAACAGTCCTGTCTCCCAAATCAGGTCATCCAATTCCGTGTCCTCGAGTCCCGGAAGTATAATCGGCATGTCGAAGCCATCTCCTAGCGTCGCTTGTGGCCTGTACGCGTTTGAATACAAAATGGAAGCATGGACTTTTTGGCCAGGTATGATACGACGTGGTTTTTCGCGATGCAGACTAACAAATGCAAGATCAGCAACCTAATTTAGTAGGATAACGCGAGTCTCACCGTCGTTTGTTTTTGCCAGCACCGCTAAATGATACCTGGTGCCTGATGGGTAAATATTCAATCACTCGCCACCAACCCATCGAGTCACGAATTCCGAAATCAAGATCGTCCGGTACCCAGACCATATCTGTCGGCTGTAGTGCGAGGCCATGCAATGCGGCTTCTCTCCGCATCCACAGAAGTGAGACATTTCCAGCCTGATGAGAATTCCCTGGCCTGTTCTTTCCCCCTCTACATAAGATATATCAGTATTGCAAAGTCGGGGATTGAATGCGTGCTTACACGTCCGAGTGACTACCAGCAAACCAAACTTCCTTGATGTCAGGAATCGTGTGGATCTGCTCTCCGGAGAAGGTAGTCGCAGTGGTCTCATGGTCGCTCACGTAAGATTTGCGCGCCTCGTCAACGGGATGTTGATCGTACTTAAACTTCCCGTCATCCGTGAGAGAATTCATCTCGTGAAAATACTCTGGCATGAATTTAACCCGACGTTCATCGAGAGCAAGTGCGTGCCGGAAATGGCAAGCATGTGCAGCAGATGAAGAGGTCGAAAGGAAGACATCTTCCTTTATAAGCCCTACAGAAGAAACGGTATCCCTGCCGTACATCGGTTATGGGCGTCAACACAGTATTGAATACGACATTTACCATACACCGACAAAGTGTACACTGAGATTTTTCCAGGAGAACGTCTTCTTGAATTCCCTGGCGATCTGCCGTGCCTTCGCCTTCCCTGACTGCATGCCTTTGTAGTGATCGTAAGCGCTACACGGCATCTGCATGTCAGTTTCTGGTATGGCAAACAACCAATACGCACATTGCAATTTGTTTTTCTGTTGCTGTTTTTATCAAGCCAACCTAACGAATTCGCTCAGCTCGGCACTCAAAAAAAAAAATTCGATCACCCCATACTTCGTGTATCATTGCTGCAAGAACCCGTACTTGATATGCACCTCGAGAGAAACCTGTCACATGATCTTTAGCTGCGGAAAATGGCAACAAAAAACGAGCTTACCAAACAGGAATATTCGGTCTCCTTCCTCATACCTCTGTGCTAGCCATCCATACGCATCTTTGACAATCTCTTCCATATTCCTGTGGAGCGTTTCAAGGTGTAAACAATCGGGTAGTTGATATAAGATGTATGTACATACCATGCGATCGCCATACCGACTTTATCGGTTACCGCTTTCTCCAAGCGGCTGAACATGGGCAACGATTTGGGGCTCGTGCCAATTCCACTGGAATAATAAGCATGTTGCTTCGGAGCGCCCATGTTTGAGTTCTGGTTGAGATCGGCGAATAGTTTTACTACATTAGTGTTCTGCCGTACTGGTGAGCTGAGAGACAGCAGAGAGTGAATGAGATAGCGTACATTCTGACCAAATTGGTTAGAGGTACCGTCGATGCACACGACGAGGTTCCTCGCGTCCAAATTATGATGACAGCTGGACCGAGAAGAGGAAGTCTGGAGGGACGTGTCGGTCGGTGACCGCGAGTGAGCCATAGGACTAGAGCTCATGGAAATGAGAGGAAACTAAAGACGTAGGGAGCAGTGGTGGATGGCTTCGACTCAGTGATGAAAGCATCCGCTTTCAAATACTAGGCAAATAAGGTTTGAACAGCGAGGGATGGGTCTTGCAGCAGGAACCCATTAAAGGACTCACATGCAATCTCTGTGGGCAACATTGCGGCAGAACGCGGTACTTCGAGTGGATGGTCAGGGTACACCATGTGTACTAGTAATTCATAGTTCCACCACCCCCAACCCCCCAAACATGCAATGATCCCGCAGCCGCATGGCCGGGCGCCGGGCCCGCTTGCAGGATAAGCTGAACCGAACGGACAATGGTCCACCAATCAGCCGTGGTGAAAGCGCTGAATGACTCGGACGCGAACGGCACATACCCTGCAGGTTGAAGCGCTTTTTCTGCGTCTGATATGTGTTGGAAGATGCCCCCCACATTCAATTGACCGAAACTTCACATGAAAATGGCTGGTGCGCGCATCAATAGTGAGTCGGAGCCAATTTGGCTCGCAGTGCGGCATAACCCGGACCCCCAACACACGATTGGTGAAACTACATAGTAGTTGCTCATAGATATCTCGAATCGTATCCTATCATTCTGTGAGTGCTATGAGGTTGCTCATCTTGATTTATCATGCCATTGGTATTCATCGAGCTCTAAAGGCGCAACTTGCCCTCATCGTGCGGCGGCCCCGGCCCACGGTTCGATAATATAGGGTGGCGTAACCAACTCATGGTCGGAGCCGGTACCACTCCACCAAGTAGTGTTGGCTTGTCAGCGTCAAGGATGATAAACTACGAGGAGCTGCTCGGGTCAGCTGGCTCTGACTCTCAACATGCTGAGAGCCTCAAAGTGTACACTTCGCCTGCCTTGCAGTATACTCGGGATCCAGCAGAGTATCCATAACCCCAGTCATTCAAGGGCGTTGTCTGAGCGTCCAAGCCGTTACCAGAGGAGCCAACTCAAGTCCAAGGAACCTGAATGCAATGTGTTGATGAACGAACATCTAGTTGGCATGTACGGTGGTCCGGCGGGCGGACCAGGCGATCGTCACACTAGTATTACAACGCAAGGAACGGGTGAGGCAGATCCGTTGGTGATTTATCTGTCACACCTCAATTTCCGTCCAGCTATGAAAGTAATTTCCGCTGCGCTATTTGTGAATTGAATCTCTGAGAATGCACTTCAGTCCAAATCTGGCTGGTGACATGCTTCATTCTCCCGATCTTCACGCTAAAAATAAACTTGGAAGGCTATTTTTGGGAAATTCGAACCCGATCCCGCATTGTGGAAGCCGGTGTACCGTGTAGCAACGGCAGTGTCTGATCACAAAGGCAAGGCAAGGCAAGGAGAATGACCAGAGATGCAGACGCTGGACTATACTAGATCAGGGTATGCGAGCTGCTGAGAACGTACATGAGGTCCATTTTATCGTTTGTGTTTCCCTCACTCCCCCCGGAATCTCATTGTATTAAACAGTGATCCGACGGGCTCTTCATTCGTGTGACACCGTCTCATTTCAGGCTGGTCTGTCCCGGTTACTGGTGCTTGAAGCAATGTATACTAGCATGATCTAGCGTTTGTAACTGGCCAGTGGACAGTATTAAGAAGGAAGCTACTTTTCAAATTGTTCGAATAGCCGTGGGTGGGAAGTAGAACTTCAAAGCAAAGACGGAAGTTTTGAATGCCATGTTGGTATCCGTCCTGCATTTGTGAGTACATTGTGTTTACTGCCTGTAATACATTGGAGACTCCAAAGACATATTTCTCATATCAGGGTCTCATCCATCCCCCGTGACGAATCAATTGAGCCCTAATTGATTGTTTTATTATAAGACCTCTCGATTACTGGTCAGTGTCATCCGCGACCGTAGGCAATGTCAACCCAACCCACTCATCCACCTCCTTGTTCTCTTTGAGTTGGCCAAAAATGAGGTACTGCGGATCAGAACCCAGGGGCGATCTGAGAAGAGGGCTCACTTCCCTGGACTCCGGACCTGGAGATGGTCAAGAGGGCACGGCTAACTGTAATCACGGAGCCGTTAGTGGACAGTTCTAGATTCTGAGCGCGGGAAGACAAACGCTTGACGGGATCGCTCATCGTGGTGGTAGACTCGTAGAGGCCTCGTGTTTTATAGGCAACACCATCAAGGGAGTCATAGCAGGAAGTAGCAGGACATTGACCATGCGACTCTTCACTCACTCAATCCTCGTACCCCCAGGTTGAATAGTGATTATTTTGATGTTCCGTTCAGGGAAAAGTTCCTTGTGGAGACTCTCACTGAACCCCTCAAGAGCCATCAGATCGACTCAGTTCAAGCAATGGGATACATGATACGTACTGAACTTGCTTGCGCAATAGAATGCAAGTGTCGTATTCGCGGTGAAACGGCAGACGCAAGAGACATTGGAAATTCGACCGGCTGGTACCTTATTCTCGCGGAAATGTCTTACTGCCTTGTTAATGATATGAGCAGAACTCAATTACCTTGATTCACAACCACTCACTTGAGTCATTTCGCGACTAACGAGAACGATACTCCAAAAATTGACCTCAAACTGGTATCGTGCGTTGTCGTCGCTCGTACCCTCAACGACACTGTTCAAACCATACCCAGCATTGTTGACGACGATGTCGATCCGGCCAAAATGGCTATGGACATTTTTGAGCGAGTTCACAGCGCTGTGTGCGGGGTTTGCAACGTCGTATCCGACGTATTTATTTGAGGGATAAGCTGCAGAGGGTGGAAACACTGGATGCTTTGCGAGTGATAGCAACGATACTTTCGCCAGTGGCAATGACTGTCAGATGCTACAACGGCCGTGTGGTGGCGCTGTAATGTAGCGTCAAGGCTCCAGTCGTAGTGGTAGTACAAGACTGGAGGAGGAAGGAACGTGTCGTGCGCATGTTACCGCGCACCGAGTCCAAAAAAGGAAATGTAGAAAAGGAACGTAGTTAGACTAGTAAAAAGGATTATATGAACAGTCCGTTCTCCAACAATGACCTTGTTGACCAATGCATCAGCAGCATGACCAATGCCAGCGGAAGTACTGGTGACTCTTAGGCATACATGGATTAGGACTGGGCTTGTCACTGGCAAGTCACTCACTGAGCCAAACATGGGAATTCGAGATTTCCATGGGTGAAGCCACAGTGCGAGGAAAAATGGGTGATAAAGATTTCGTTCACCTTTGAGTTGCTGTGGTAGCCATTCCATGTACCTGCCCCTGGTACAGTCACTCACTGGCATCTGGTAGTGGTCATTTAGTGTTACAAACGCTTCAAAGCCCCTATCTTCGACCCCTATGTTCATACCATTTCCTGCATCACGTGACTCGAAGTCACATGACATACCATTCCCAAAACTACATGTCTCACATGAACCCTACACCGTTCCTCTTCATGCCTCGCTCATTCCATTCCCCAAAGGCTAGACCTTTGCCTCATGCCAAAACCTATGCTCGGTATTCATTCCCATTGGCTGCCACACTTGCATAGCCAAGCACAGCCCCATAGAACATTCCATGACATTCTAACCAATGGCCTTTATCTCTCTTATCATATGACATCATCGCTTACTGATGCTGTGCATCGTACCACTTTCTCTTAGCCAATCACATTCGTTCATTAGATAGAATATTCCAGAACTTTACAAATACGTACAAACAAATGTAGTAGTATATAAACCATGCAACCAACACC
>JBBPLQ010000871.1:0-13237 GCA_038089855.1 Royoungia palumana
CGCGGTGCCCGAGCGTCCGGTAGAACGACCGCCCGCGAAACACGACGCGGACTCGGAAGTGGCGTGTCATCGAAAGACGTGCGTGCGACGAAGGCGCGCGTCCAGCACATACCGCGTCACACGCACTCACGGGTCTCGCAGAGTCGCGGACGTCTCTGGACGGTGCGCCCTAGGCGACACGCATCCAGCGTCGGTCGGGCCCTCGTACGGACGAACATGAACAGGACACGCTCAGCTCCACCCACTGGCAGGCTACGAGCGGGCGAAAACTGGACCGCCTTCAGGATCGTCGGGACGCTGGCGGATTCAGCCCCAGTCAGAAACAGAGGACCGGGGGGATGGTCCGTCGCCTTGAGTGCTTTTGCGACCCACGATCGGCGTCCACGTGTCGACGTGGACGATTGGTGGCGTTTGAGATCGCCAGCTGGCCGGCGGTGCAGCGTGGTCCATGGCTCAACGGTGCACCGGTCGGCAGGATAAACGATACGACTAGCACACGTAGACAAGCGTCGCGTTTGGAGATGCGGATGTTTAACCTCACATGAGCCAAGCATGACTTGACAACGCATGTAGATTCTTCATAGTACATATGGTAAATTGTAATGGACCAAGGATGGCTGACCATCTTGATCCATGGGATCATTTCTCCGAATCGTCCCGAGGGCGGCATATTAGCAGACGACTCATACTCTGTGAAGATGCTCAAATGCTGATCCGGCCGATGGAAATCATCATCATGATACACTGATTACGAGCCACCACTCAACCAGCCTTTCGTCGCGGCTCTGAAGGTCGGAACGACGCCGATCGGAATAAACCTACATGTTAGACGTACATGCCGAACAAAAAGTACAAAACATAGATGGTACTACATACAAGTAGAGTGGATGCTGGCACGACTCCTTGCCAGGGTAACAGGGCACGTGGGAATGTATGCAAGCCAAGAAAACGCCTCGAGATAACGAGGATTCCACACAGCATCAAATAGGAAAGAAAAAAGGGAAAAAGTTGATTACATCTAGATCCATTTCCGGCTGAGAAAGAAAAGATCGTGGTTAAAAGATGAATCAAATCATAAAGGGTACGTCAGGACTTGGGTAAACGTGAGATGCTTGATCAACGAGCGGAGGCGAAGAACGAGATGCTGTATAAAATGACGGTCTCCGAATCATGGCACCCTGCCAGGGATAGGCCTGATGCAGCGCCGACTGACGTAACAACCAGTCATGAGAGAATAAGAACGTAAGATCTTGAGCAGTAGATAATAGAACTAGCGACAACATTGCTTCGACAGAGTCCCGTGCTAGATTGATAAGGTATTGTTTGGGCTATGGGAAGAACTGTGCCTAGAGAACGCAAAGGTCAGTCGACCGATACGGGTACACCATCCTGTGCTTACATGGGGAAACGCGGAACTAGTGTGTTACAGAAGCTTAGATTGTTTGAGATGTCTCCGGACGACCATATCCCGTACTGTGCTCAGTTGAGTATAAGCTCCATTCCCACGTCTGAGAAAACAGCTCACCGCTCGCGAGAATGCCGGCAGTTGTTGTAGTATCCTAATCAGGATTGAGTCTCGGCTGGACGGTGCATGTTGGCAAGTAATCCCTACCGTGACAGAGGTACAGAAACCATAGAATTTGCGAGGGAGGGGAGAATACTCCCGGTGGATAGCGCTGAACTTGCTCCTGAAGTCTGCGTTTCGATGAGTGAGAGCGTGGGAATGTAGTGAGATAGAACACACATTTTGATGCCGTGTCCAGATCATTCGAGCGGTCACCGTAGCTGCGGACATATTTTGACAGCCGAATGCCTGACTGGAGCTTTGATTCGAGGATGTCACATTTGTTTAGGAATAGAACCAGATCAACGCTGGCAAGAAGCTTATTTGAGCAGACGGCTTTCCAGAGCAAGACGCTGTCCTCCTGGGAGAACATCAGAGACTGGGCAGATTCAGTGAACGGATGCCTCACTAATCTGTTCACACTACGATCTTCTGCTAATACCTGGTCGAATCCAGATATCGGAGCGAGGAATATGATGGCGTCCACTACGGCAAGCATTGTCAAAGGGAGTGAATGACGTCGAAATGAAGGCTTACCATCGTCAAAGAAAGGCACCCATGTCGCTGAGGTAGACTGTGAGTCAGTGTGTTGAGTCTAGGTAAAGTTATCCCACCTCTCTGAAGCGAAAGGACCTTGAGACAAGTTTCAAAAAGGTGACGTTACACACACCTGCGACCGGGAGCCACCAACGTCGACTATTCTCCATTCGGTTCCTTGCTCACGACCAGCAGCAGCCTCCATCTCGCATCTGTACTCTGAAACACCGACTGTTTTCAGGCGGGCTCGCAAAACGTCGTCTTGTTAAACATGATGAGAACGGATCGACGGGAGTAGCGTGGGGAGCATACCATCGGAAGGGATGTAATTTAGTGCAGTGACACGCTGGATATCGTTCAAGAAGCTGGCGAATGATGAGGCTCGAGCGCGTCAGAAGGAGTGATTTGGACATTACAATCCTGGAAGCTCTTCCAGTCTTATCTTGCGTCGCCGAAGAACCTCGCGGACGAGCTTGTTGTTCCAGAGGGCTGTTATATCACTGCTACAGTTATGGATGACTTCCTGCGCCTCGTCTCGTGTGGCCATGCCGGTATCACCTAATGACGTGGGGCGGCCGTCTCTGCGAGAGGTTTTTGCGAGTGCACCTTTCCATGTAGCGCCGGGACGGACGAAGATCTCTTGACTCCGCCACGGGCGCTCAACGCTTGGGCCGCGATGTGATTGGTATGCGCTGAAGGTGGCGCTTCCGAGGAAGGATGCGGCGTCGTCTTCGCTGGGTGGGATGAGTTTTGCGATGAGCAGGGCTTCGATATGCCGAAGTGGGGTAAGACGCATTCGAAGCAGGTCGATTTCGTGGGGGATATGTGGGGCGTCGTCGTCGCTGTCTTCGCCTCCGCTGTCGACGGGAGGAAGACGGACGTTTGAGAGAGCGTCCATGATTGTGCGGACCGAGCGGACGACATTGAGTTGTATGACGCTGCGCCACAAGATGCGCTCTTCGCGAAAAGCGGAGGGGGTGTAAAGCCGCTGGAAGTCTGGAGAGGAGGGTGAGGGGTGTGGTCGGGTGAGGAAAAAGACGGGGGGACAGACGTCTGAGCGTGGTAGATTTGCCTGGGTAGACGGTCAGGGTGGAGGGGAGCGGGTGAACGCAGACGACATACCGGACTCGCTCTGGCCGAGAAGGAGGAGTCTGACGACGCTCTTCTTCTTTTGCTGCTGGCGCTCTGCCTTGATGGACTCGTCGATCTGATGGCTGACCCGTCTGGCCTCTGCCTCTTGGGCGAGTCGGATGACACGGTCCTCCTCCGTTTCGTTTGCGGGGGGTTTGAGGAGCTCGTCGAGGGGATCGAACTCGAGGGCCCTGGTTGCTGAGGACATGATGGCGGTAGGACGAGAGGGGAGTGGGACCGGAAGCAATGCAGGAAAGGGCCAGGCACGCCAATTTAAGTGTTTACATCGTGGTGAGCATACTTGGCCGGTTGCAGCATTTCATCAAACTCGTTGAGAGCGTGTACACAAAATAATCACTCCGAGGGACCGCTGAAACGCCTCGCCCGTGCGGGTCGCGGTGTGCCGTCGACAGGCATGGGCAGCCCTGCAGCGACGGAGGGCATGCAGAACGCGGGGCCGTGAGTACGCTGGCTGGGTCAAGTCCACCCCAAAACCGAGGATCTCAGAGACGGGCGTGCCTGGGCGTACAAGGCACACGCGGTCAGAGAGCGTCCTCGGACTGTCCAGAACCGGCTCCGTGCGCGAAGTGACTGACCCAGTCGTGCCTGTCCCGATCGTCGGCGTGGAACCTCTTCCCTTCCGGCCCGCCTCCTCCCGCGACGATGCTCCTTGGCTCCCGGCGGCGGCGGAACGGCCCCCCGATCTCCGGGTTCTGTCTACCCCAGTGTCCGGGGTACCGGGTCGAATACTCGACAGCTAGGCTTAGTCAGCCACGGTTTCTGTGCCATGTCCGACTCCGATGTCCCGTCCACCCCTGCCTCCTCGTTATCTACCTCGCCTCCCTCGACCCCTCCGAATCTGCACCAGAACACCATCGACCCTTCTGCCAGATGGCTCGTTCAAAAGTTTGGAGGTACCAGCATCGGAAAATTCGTCGCTCAGATCGCTAGCGACATCGTCTCGTCAGCCTGCTTGCCTCTTCGCCCGCGTCGTTCAGCTCATCCCTCGTCATAGTGATTATATCGATCAGCACAAGGTCGCTATCGTGTGCTCAGCACGCTCTGGATCCATAAAAGCACTCGGAACCACCAATCTGCTCCTCAGGGCTGCTGCCGAGGCTAAACAACCGCCATCTAGCAAAACGCGCTCTAGATCTGGAGCGATGTCACCAGCCCATGGCATGTTCGGGCGCCCTCCAGAGACCCCTTCTCCCCGAACTCGCAGCTCGTCTCCGACTTCAACGGCCTTCTCCTTCACGCCTCTAAGCGCACCTCCCTCTGAGGAAAATGTGCCGCAGTTTGTCGCTACTGTCGATCTCATACGCTCAGAACATCTAGCAGCAGCAAACGCATCCATCCACTCTCCTGAAATTTTACAGGAAATCGAGGCGGAAATAAATCGCGATTGCGATTCACTTCGTGCATTTCTATATGCGGCTCAAGTAAGATTTAGTCAGCCATTCGATTCCCACATGCTTCTTGCTATTTAAAGGTCATCGACGAAGTCTCTCCCCGGTCTCGAGACAGTATCGTCGGTTTTGGAGAGCGTCTGGGATGCAAGCTTATGACTGCCGTTCTGCGAGATCAAGTAGGCTATTCTTGCATCGCTCGCAATCCCTCTCGTCCACACGTTTGTCTTTCAGGACATAGATGCCGAATACGTTTCGCTGGAAGACATCGTGCCTATCTCGGACGACGGTGATCTTCACGCAGAAGGATCTCTAGATCAGTCCTTTTATGATAGTGTCGCTACCGCAGTCGGTGAACGCATCAATGCTTGTGCTCCGAGGGTGCCTGTCGTCACTGGTATGTGTCGCTACCATCAATTTCCTTCAGGCACACTTCCCACAACACGCCGTCCGTCCAGGTTTCTTTGGACCCGTCCCCGGATCACTGCTACACCAGGTGGGCAGGGGCTACACGGACCTTTTGTCAGCGCTTCTTGCTGTCGGTCTCGACGCGTCTGAACTCCAGATTTGGAAAGAGGTCGATGGCATATTTACCGCAGATCCGCGAAAAGTGCCCACCGCGCGCCTTATACCTATCATATGGCCAGACGAAGCTGCAGAGCTGACCTATTATGGGAGCGAGGTTGTCCATCCGTTTACTATGGAGCAGGTCCGCACACGGCGTCATCCTTGTCCTTCTACCTCACAAATTTTCCAGGTCATCCGACGAAAAATACCCATCAGAATAAAAAACGTAGAAAACCCCAAAGGCGGGGGCACAGTCATCCATCCCCACCCGGATGAAGTTGTCCCTGTCCCTGACTCTGACACATCCTTCACAGCCACCGCGATCCAGACGCTCTCCATCGTCTCCCCCGAAAACATACATCAAAGCAAGCGCCTTCCTACAGCAGTCACCATCAAGGAACGCATCATCATTCTTAACGTCCATTCGAACAGAAAGAGCGTCTCCCATGGCTTTTTTGCCCGCATATTCAGCACGCTCGATCGCTTTGGTGTCGTCGTCGATCTGATCAGCACGAGCGAGGTCCACGTAAGTATGGCGATCGAGGACAATCTCTCTCGCAAGATCATGGATAGGTTGATCGCAGAGCTTCAAAAAAGTGGAGCAGTGAGATATCTCTTCTCTGCCGCCTGCGCGAACTTGCACGACTGATTATCTCGTCCCCGAGCGCAGGTTTCTATCCACGCCGATATGGCCATCCTCTCGCTCGTCGGAAAACAAATGTTTAACCTCGTCGGCATGTCTGGCCGCATGTTCCAAACTCTCGCTCAAGGCAACGTCAACATCGAGATGATCAGTCAAGGCGCGAGCGAGATCAATATCTCGTGTGTCATACGGGGGCGGGACGCCGTCAAGGCACTCAACTTGATCCATCAGAGTTGCTTACAAATCAGACCAGAAGGCGTGCGTGGAAAAGGTGAGGCGTCTTTCTTTATTGTTCCCTGGGTCGCCAGTGCTGACGTGCGGCATATCAACAGTCGGTCCATGGCTGTTTTAGAGGCAGAAGCAGAGAACAACCGAACAGCCCTTGCATATGATTTATGACGTTATCTTTACTTGATTATGGTGTATGGAGCGAGCATGGAGGTCGTTGGGTATACTCCTCGATCTGGTACGTGTGTTGTATAGATCTAGAACATGACGATCGCGCATTGTGGTTTCGAAAACATTGCGGCAACGGTCACTACAAAGTGTGTTAGGTGAGCTTGAGTCGGAAACCACGTTGCCAAAATCAAGATTTATTGCTATTACGTAATTTTTCGTCACGCTGCGGCGGCAAAGCGGGCTGTTCCGAGATGGCACACACGAAACTTTATTACCTTCAACTTCGTGTCCCAAACCTCCTGTACGAACAAGGAAGAGTTATTCAACCGTCACCACTAGATTTGATTCGGAAAGGGTCGAAGGAAGACCTAACACTTTGCCCCGCTGGTGGCACATTTACATCCGCCGTCACCGTGCCACCGCTGCTGCAAGTGAGTATCTTCTTACCACCGACAGTGTGGCTACTATATGCTCGCCATGCACGAGCTGAACTGTCGAGGGCCTTTTTTTGTGATGAGAACCTCGATTAGTGCTAACTTCTTCGTTTCTGGCGCGAAACTCTTAAAACTGTCTCCCGTAGCTGGTCACAGAAACTTGGAACGACCGGGTGCGTCGAGTTTAGGATCTCTATCGACCGAGGGTTTGACTTCCTTTGGTACCCTCGCTGAGATCCTCGAGCGGGTTTGTGACTCTTCACATGACTGTCGTATAGTCGTCAGGTTGCATGCACTCTGTTTGATGGATTTCGTGCGTTCTACGCATCTCCCAGGTCCTGGAGCCGTCTTTTGGAAGAAGAACGAGGCTGGAATTGGGATCGGTGAGTCCGGCCTAACCGTCTTCATGGCATTCTCGTCCACGCTTATCTCATGTGGTTTGAACTCCACTGATCATGCCAAGTACACATTTCACGCACCTTATGCATGTGTCGTTGATTGACTTCTTCAGGGCAGTGCGGCGAGGTGACTTTCATAGGAGTGAGTGACTATGCAGTACTCACCAAAGACCATGGTTCGAAAGCACGTATGCAGTAAATGAGGTGTCATGGTCACTCGCGACGCCTTATTTCCTGCATACGTATTTTCTGAAAGCATGGTTGCAGATCCACTCGTGCTGCGGACCATTCAACTAAACTTGCAGTGAGCTATCATTCAGATTCGACATTACATTCCTGTCAGGGGTTATTTGCCTTTTTGCGGGTGCTAACGTAATCTTTTACAAGGCCAACTTCAAGCACTGAGACACCGAGTCGCAGCTCGGACTTGTTCTCAGCTCCATCTATCGAAGACAGCATCCTTCGCACTCATGGAGACGATCGATTATTCTGACTGCGATAAACCACGAGCTTGCATCCTGAGCCACTCCACTCTCGAATTTACCATAGCGGGTAACTTTTAAAATCGTGTTGACAGGCAATCGAGGGTTCTCGCTTAGTCGAACGCGCTTGGACCGTTCGACATGATTGCTCTTAACATTAACCTTACAGGGGAATTCCTTGTGGCTGTGAAAAGTGTTGGAACGCAATCACTCTCCCGGTGGTCCACAGTGTGGACCCTCAAAGCGCTATAAATGGTTGTGTGCCGGGACGGGTTCGCTCATCCTCAGCGACTACTACTTTCCGCTGAGTGGCACATCATCTATCCCGTTTTTTTGTGGCAGTTTCGCTCCCGCATTATTCTCTCCCTATCTCCCTATCTCCCTCATCCTAATCTTCCCCTTCACATTGACGTCATGGCCGCAAACACTGTACGTCCTCGACCAGTGTAGCTTGCCCTGTTACTCATCTGTCGCATCCAGGTCAAACACCGCTGCGAAACATGCGGAAAATGTGTCGGTCGCAAGACCGACCTAGAGCGTCATATGCAGTTACACGCGCCGGATAAAGAACTCTTGTGCGCCTTTCCAACATTTCTTCATCGCGACGCGACGCTGATCAAGTTCAACAGGAAGATTCCCTGTACCCATCCAGGTTGCAGCTACAAAGCTCTGCAGCGCTCCAATTTGAGAATACATATGAATACACAGTAAGCGTACCGTGTCTGAAGCTCCTCGCACGTCACTCACACGTTTCATAGTACTGGTGAACGTCCCTACAAGTGCCCTGAAGAGGGTTGTGACTTCGATACGCGGGACCCAGGCGCCCTCACGAAGCATCGTCGGAACAAACATGGATACCTTCCAAAGGAAAAGAACTCGTCGACTGGACGCAAGACGAAATCACGATCTAGGTTTACGCCATACAGTACTTTGTCGCGCCCCTCGCGGAACACCCAGGACAGCGGAGTCTCCGAAGAGGCCAGCTCATCCACCATCGAACCTCAGGTCTCACCTCCCAATCCTCCTCAACCGGTCGATACGCGTCCTCCATCGTCAGCTGTAGTTCCAGCGGAGCAGACGCAGCAGCTCAGGAGTGGTACCCTCGCCTTTGCAACAGAGCTTATTCTGAAACTTGCGAACGGCGACGATTCCCACTCGGAGACCCCACCAGACTCACCTTCTGCCACGCGACCCGAAGTCCCTGCGGCGGATTCCACGGGATCGACGTCTCTGCTCGAGCAGGAGAGCTCCAGCGCCCATGATCAGCCCAATGAGCCGCTCTCTCAGCCGACCCTCCAGGCAATCTCCGACGCTGAGTTCGAGCGCTTCCTCGCCCGATACGGCGAGTATTTGATACCTAGGCCCGGGTCCACTTCCCAACCCAACCGTGACGTGACCACCCCGACCAACTCCTCGGAGCCCATGTTGAACATGCCCGACGACACGTTCATGTCGACCGAGCTTTTCCTTCCTCCGTTCCACACGCAAGACCAGCAGAGCCAATGGGACCAATTCAATGACGCGCACACCCAAAGCCACAATAATTACGATTACCATGCCCAGTCATTCGACGAGGGACACGCTCAGTCCAACCCATCCGCTCAGACTACGTTCCCGGATTGGCTCGTCGACCCACAAGCCGTCCCATCCGCGTTTCTAAACACGATATACTCTGACACCGCTCTGCCGGATCTGAACGCTGTCCCTGACATGCAAGACTGTTATACTACGTTTTGACTCCCATCGTTCTCTCGATCTTCACGACAGTTCACTGACACCGGACGTTTGTATCATACATATACCGCACATACCCTTTCCCTTTGGATTCCATTTCTGTTAGAATTACAGCTGGACGTTGTTTATTCCATTCTCCACGATACCCGTTCTCTTCTTTGTGCACACATGTTGGATTATATTTCCATCCATGTCCTGGTGGCTGACGGCTGCCGACCTCTCCGTAGTTTATACATATATATCCACGACCGACACGACATCGCCATGTAGTCTTTGCATCCTATTTTTCGCTCCGATGGCACGCATCCGTGTCGAGCACGTGCTGTATTGCGGACGGATCCGCGCGTTTGATCAATCCACCAATCAGAGGCGTTTGTATTTACAAAAGTAACCCGATCCAGCGCTTCGTGACGCCATGCAAGTGCAGTCGTCCGAAAAAATTTACTGCCCACGACCATGACGCTAAGGACATGCCGTTCAGAACGTGCAAGATCGAGTGCATCTCTCGTCACGGTGCCTACTCCGCAGCTCCCTGATACTCTAGTACCAACGCTGCGAACTCGAACGCCGCAGCGCGCGCGTCTGCCCACGACAAGGATTCAAGGACCGGTCGATCCTGTGAGGTAAACGCGGGTCTTCAAGGTGAGATCGCGGTCGATCGATTCACGTGGATACGGCGTGCTCATCGACTTGCAGAAACACGAGCGACGCATCGATGTGCCGCGTCGACGATGGTGGCTCGAGGCATGCTGGGTCGCAACACGATGACGTGCGGCAGGAGCGATGTGTTCCGATCGACGTGGCGTGCTCCTCCAGCCGATGCGGATGTACGAACGTGGAGGGCGAGGAGACTTGGGTTGTGACGTGACGATGGCAGTTCCACGTCCGGCGAGACACCTCGCTCTGCCATGGCTCGGGCGAGTTCGATCTGGTCTTGGCAACGGGTGTCGACAGTGCCCAGCGGTCTGCATGACGCTCCTCCGAGGTTCATGCACGTGGATGCCATTGCTTCAATCGTGAGGACCCACTAAAGATCGTCGATCCCGGCCAGTAAGCGAGTGTTTCACCTCTTTATTCTTTCGTACGAGCTGGTTCGTGCTACATAGAGCCCAGTCTCGATTCCGGCTCCTTACAATGGGGTGGTCGGTCGATGGAACGAAGCTTGACGGCAGTCGCAACGTGCGGTATGTCCCAAGTCTAGAAGTCACCCCCCCCTTTGATTCAAGTATTCAGATTGGATCAGAGCTACGGTGCCATACCACTTGCCCGGACTGCAGAAGCAAAAACAATCAGGTGAACACTGTCTGGTGAAATTTTTGCAAATAGTCGATCTGTGGGGGACACTGCCGGAGTTTGCCATCGAATGACAGTCTCAGGTTCCTACCTGATCGGAGATATGTTCCCCGCGACTACTACGCGTGGTAGCAGCTCGCCCTTTCTCGATCGCGACGCGCGTAAATACTACCCTTGGGTCGCCATCTCTGAAATTTATTCGACATATGCGCAGTTTACTTTTTTGTTCTTCTGGGAACAATATCTACGGCCTCACATGTGTCTGAACGTGAGCCCTGTCAGTCAAATCGATGGAACGAAGTACTTGCCCCCCATACAGATTTTTCATGACAGCCAGTACCATCCACGTATCTCCCGTACTCGTCACTTCGCCATATGTTATCGTAGCTATCAATACGATCCTTTGCTTGGAGATTCTTGTCAATTTTGTTCCAGCTAACTACGCTCGAAATGGGTTTGATCGCCTTTACTGGCAACCTCTTTGTGTGCCCTTCGTGGCGTACAAATGATTACGACCGACTTTTTTGATCCATCTTCATCGATTCCCAGGCCATTCATTTCGGAAACCAATATGAGTCCGACGACCTTTTCAGCAAGTTCTACGTGACTTTCGTTCGTAATGCCTTTGATTGACACGTCGACCTAGGATCCCTCGTTCAAGTGGTTATTGACGGCACTCATTCCATTTTACTCCAAGATGGACTGCTATATATTTACCCTCGAAGTATCTGCAGCAAATGACCCCGACTCGTTCATAAACTGACTTTCTAGTCGTGACGTGTCGGCCGACCATGAAACAGATACGACGCATGTACTGAAAATGACGAAACCCTCCCGCGTCACATATGACTCGTTGAAAACTGTTTGGTATGATAACGATGTATTCCACCGAAGTTTGATCGAGAGCGAAACCTTTCTGGTTCCTCCTATGGCATGAAGGGCTCAAGTCTTATCGTCAGGTGATGATGGGACAAATCTCCGTCAGTGGATGACTGAATTACTATGAACCCGCTTTCGGCTTTCGGCCTCGCATGTCTACTTGAGTATCGCATGATGGTAATGGCCAATTCGGAATCAGACTGATAACTTCATCGATTATGGCTAGCAGGGGACCTTTACGCTCGTCCACTGATAGAGAAATTTAGGCAGGGTAACGGCATTTCAAGTTGTGTAGGTACGCACACCGATAAACCGGTATGTGCCCGGAGGGAGATCCGCCGCCAGCTTGGTTCCACCATGAGATTCTGATATCTTTTGAATTTTCTACGCAGAACGCGTGCTGTTGGAGATGTTGCCAAATGACACTTAGATGGCAATGCTGACGCAAAAGCGGGGTGAGAGACATACCAACGTATTGAATGGCAGGCTCAGCACCTGTTATTATTATTCGAGCGAGACTATTACGGTTTCTTCCTCTTACTGACCCGTAAATCAGGCGTCGTGCCAGTTCATCTAAGGAATCGGAGGGCTGTAGAAGAACATGCTGACATACCATTCAAGATAATACCGTTTTCCTCTAATGAAAGTTTGTACAACGCGTTCCGAGGGAGTTATCCATCTAAAATCCATCGCTGCCTGGGAGGGCGGCAGCATGGTCACGAGTGCAAATGCACTAGGAATGAGCTTAGAGAGCATCATGACAGTAAAAGTTGGCAGCTCGAGGGGCTCGGAGGGAATCTGGCAATCCATGTGTCCGAAACTTATACTTTCTCAATGATCGGTGATTTCCGACATTGGCAACAAGTTGAAGCCATCAGTTGAAAGTTTGCATGCGGTTCAGAGTAACAGCACTTAGACTGTGCATGCAAGCGTGGAGGTGGTTCAATACATATGGAAATTCGGACCTGTCTTCGATTGTCAATCTGGTGTCGATTTGGGTGTCGATTTGGACCCAAATTTTTCCCTCTGCAAGCTGTGAAATCCGTCCTCAGCTGTGTCATCTTCCAACGGTTTTCACCTCGATTCGGGCTCGATTTTGATTGTTGATTTCGTCAAGCTCTCAACCTGGGTTTAGTAGTAAGCATGTAGAAATGTTAATCAAACGACATGAGGTGAGCTGAGCGCACACAAACCGCAGAAACCGTATTCAATACCTACTTGGCATTGCCTATTTTCGAGAGCAAGGCATCTCTTGATCCCCTCACTTCATCAAGCTCGGGACAGACTCTGAAAGCGAAAGGGAGGCTGAGTCTGAATCGGATACAGGAAACCCTTCTGCCTACTGCTGGGGACAGTATGCTCTTTGTGATGAGCACCCACTATTACTGCAAGTTTCTTACAAAACAACAGAGCCACGGAATTTTTGGAATTAGCCATAATAGACAGAAGGGGACGCTGAGTTGGAGGGCAGACGATGCGATGCTGAAACCTAGTCATGCCGTGTTTAAACAGATGATAGTACTACCAAGACATGCCGGTAGACCTAGGCGAAATCCGCTTTGGATTTTGCAAAATGGATTTGGATTTCTGCATGTCCAAATCGACATCCAAATCAGCTGTGAACTCCCCTAATTGTAGCTTCCTTTGCATGTTTCCTTGGTTGGCGACCCTGCCCACCTCGTGCGATCGCTGCTGCCGGCCCATTGCAGCTCATGCGCATGCGCGTATACTCCTTTAAATTCTAATTAATGGAGTTTTACAATGTGC
>JBBPLQ010000872.1:0-13217 GCA_038089855.1 Royoungia palumana
TTTCCAAACTCTATTTATCTCACGTATGGAAACATCATGGCCTCCCAACCACAATCATATCGGACTGTGGCCCGCAATTTTCTTCTCAACTTATGAAAGACGTATGTAAAAATCTAGGAATAACTCCTAAACTGTCCACCGCCCATCATCCACAAATGGACGGACAAACAGAGCATATGAATCGCGAACTCCAACAATTCTTATGTCTTTTCACAGCTGAAAATCAAAACGATTGGTCACAATGGCTTCCAATCGCCCAATTCAGCTATAACGCAAAGAAAAACACAACTACAAAGTTCGCCCCTTTTGAAATCACCCATTCTTATATGCCCCGTATGGGAATAGAAAAACGCCAAACGGCAGCGCCGGCAGCAGAAACCTATATTAAAGATATGGCAGAAATACTAGAAAACACAAAAACAAATATCCTGCAGGCACAGGAATGTATGAAAATCCAAGCCGACAAACACAGAGCGGACGCACCAGAATACAAAATTGGTGACAAAGTGTGGCTTGCCACAGATAATCTTAACATTGCCAATTGGTCGCGAAAACTCTCAGATAAATATATCGGCCCATATGAAGTTCTATCTATGAAAGGTCCAAATGCTGTTGAACTCAAACTACCACGGCACATCAAAATCCACCCAGTAGTAAACATCTCCCGGGTCAAACCTTATCGGGAACGCCCCAACAGCCAACCCACCCATAAACCCTCCCCTGTTCTAGTAACAGAAAACAGAGATGTTGAATACGAGATTGACTACATTGTCGACTCCCGCTTCAAAGGACGAGGCCTTCAATACCTTGTCCACTGGAAAGGATATGATGAAACAGAGCGTACTTGAGAACCAAGCAAAAACTTGGAAAATGCACCGGATGTGGTCAAACTCTTCCACGAGTCCCATCCCTCCGCCCCAAGGAAACTCCGAATCAATTATGAAAACTTCAACTCATTATTTAACCCACTTCCTATGCCACAGACAGAGGTCTCAGTTCAGAGCGTTCAGCTCCATGAACATACTGTTGAAAGTCATCTGGAATCTGACCAACAGCAGGGGGGTAGTGTTATGAACACTCCTAAACCCCTATCTTCAACCCCTGTCTTTAAGCCATCCAACCCTATATTATCTTATCAACAAGTCTTCACCCCTCAAGAATGCTATGTCGTTCCTCCTGTCTTTCACCCAGACTTGTTCTAGATTCTTTCTGCCTCATGCCAAACCTATGCTCAACTCCTATTCCTATTGGCTGCCACAATACACAGCCTCATTATGTCATACGATTCTTTCTATCCAATCATATTATTACTTTCACACAGCCTACATGGCACCACTTTCATTAACCAATCATGGTCATTATAGATACTTCCTTTTATGGTATAAAGTCTGGCACACCAGTTGCGCACAGACCAGGACACAAATAGATACAAACACTTTAGAACAGTATATATACCTTCATGTTGTAGCGTACATTCCCCAGTTAATTCAACTTGTATCTTCCATCCAAAACAAACTCCCTTCAGAGCTAGTCACTCTTGATCAGACTACTACACAATATCCTTTCAATTTGGGTGTTGTTTCACTTTGAATTAACTCATTCTTACCTTGCTCTGCTTGAAGCACAAAGCCCAGTAATGCTCCCACGCACCCCAAGCCCTATTCACAAGCACAAGTGCGTTAAAGAGGTCAATGCTAGGTGAAGGACTTACAAACCTATCGCACGTAGTGCACCCCTACTCCTCAATGTTCGCTAACCTCGAAGTTTTATATAAGGTTATTGAGAACCTCCTTCCCGCAGCTAGCGACGAAGAAGTACAACGGTTGAGAGAGTCCATGAGAGATAGGAGATACTCCCCATCAGAGCCCCTCGACGCTGCCACATTTTCCGCTCTTATTATAGATCATCATCTACCCTGGGACAGGTTCACTCGTGCAACAGAAGACAGGCTCTTAAGAGCAGTATTAGCAGTCTGCTCCCTTCGTCATGCCAGCCTAGTCCCCAAGTTAGATCAGCAGAGCGCATTATTGGACCCCCAAGAAGCAGAAGGGTCACGTGGTACAAGGGTCAGGTTTCATTCATCAATCAGTCTTATAAAGAGAGAAGAGAGCCAGCCTCCTTCCCTCCACCTTGACATGCCCCTGACACCCCTTTCCTTAAGTGACACGTCGCACCTAAGCCCAAAGAGGTCTCCATCCCCAATAGTAGTTCCACTAGACCGGATCCCCAAAAGACAAAGGACCGAGTCAATAGACCCATCTTATGTATCAATAGCCGAAAGACCTCTCTCACGCCAAGAGAAAAGAAGACAGTATGGTTCCAGATCTAGATATCACGACTGGGATCAAATCAATGACCCTACTGTTAGGTCTCTCCGCCCCTTACGTACTTTAAAGAAGCCTTCTCGTCTTCCCACATATACCTCCCTCCTTTAGACCAATAAAACCCTTTTTCCCATCACAATGCAAGCCAACTCTGCCTCCCTCGCTCCCTACGTCTGCTCCATCATTAACAACCAAGACTATGGGTAGGAAATAAAGGACATGAGCACACATATGCTCCAGATCATCACCGCCCTCGAAAATAAAATAATAGATCTTGAGGTACAAGCCAGACAGGGAACGAGCGGATCCCAACACGCCCCCAGAAAGGATGAAGGGTGCTGAAAAGACCTAAAGGTGGGTGAGTGGACTTGCAAAGTATTCCTACCTTTGAATCCTTGCCACCGGGAAGTGTCTGATAGTAGGGGGAGGCAAATATGTTCGCCCCAAAGGGACTCTGATGTCTGGGATAAATCTGGAACGAAGTCCGAGCACTGACCGACCAGTCCAAGGCAAGTCCGAGCGACAAAATGAGGCCGGTCCGGGGCCAGTCAATGAGAAGGACGATGTCCGACCGGCGGTTGGGTCGGGAAAGGCGGTAAAGACGATTGGGAATGACGGGGGATGACAGACAACGGTGGAAACGATGATGGGGAACAGCCCCGACGATGCACAATGTGAGCTCAATGGGAACTATCATTTCCGGAAGGTAGGTACATGATTTTATAAGTCCGGGTATGCCCGGACGGAAACTAAGTACCGGAAATGATTCCAAATGTACGGAATGGAATGTAAGAAGGGACGGGATCGCATGAAAACCAACCCTTGAAGGGTAGCGCGCCCGAGTCCCGTTACAGGTCCGATACGACCGATCACTCGGGGTATCAGGACCTAAGAACCAAAAGTATCGTAATGTGAAAGGAAACATACCAGAAACACACGGATATCTGTAACTAGAAATGGACCGAAGCATATACGACCCGACAATCAGTAGTAAAGTATTTCCAGAGCGACACAAGTAGAGTCCAGCTGGTCCGTTGGTAGTCCGGGAAGCCCGGGCATCCGGACTGTCAACCGGTCCTTCGGAAACCGACCGGAAGTCTCGGAAACGGAAGGGAAAAGCTATGGATGGATGTCCCAACAAGTAGCACACACATGGGACCAAGATATACATGTAGAGGCGTACCAATCTCTACAGCACCAGAGTTGCGTTTCAGAGGTATGGAGTTGCATGGAGGAACAGCATGTGACAGTCCTAATGAAGTCCTTCAAGCTCTCTGTGCAATCACAGAGTTCATCTTCCATGCCCAGAGTCTTTACTTTTACCATGAAACCTTGCATGCACTCCATGAGGCACTATGAGAATTCCATCACTATAAACCTGCCATCCTCACTGCAGGAGGTCGCCAAGGGAAAAATGGCCCACTCAACCACTTTCAGATCCTGAAGCTATAATTAAGTCTGCATGTCAAATGAAGTGTGTGCACAATGGGTGCTCCATACCAGTGGAGCAGCGACATCAACAAAAGATGTCATATCACACATGTCAAAACTCCTTATCACCAATTGAACCACCATAACTTTCATGAGCAATGCTGTCATTTCTGAAACAACTCTAAAGAGGAAGCTGTTGTGTGAGCATAGAAAAGGAGAGAGAGAGAGCAAATGCAAAAGAAGGATTAACTACATCCTGAGAAAGCATTGCCTTGTCCAGCTGGCTTTTGAAGAGGAAAGCCCAGAAGAACTTTACTGGAGTTCTCTAATGTTGACATTGGGTTTATATACTACAAGTACATGTTGGTATTTATTTGTGTTGTTCTAGAGAATTCCATAAGTAAACAAATGTGATTGGCTAGTGAAAGTGGAACAATGCACAGCATCAGTAAGTGTATGATGTCATAGATAAGAGAGAAAAAGGCCATTGGTTAGAATGTCATAGAATGTTCCATAGGGCTGTGCTTGGCTATGCAAGTGTGGCAGCCAATAGGGTTATGATCTGAGCATAGGTTTGGTATGAGGTAAATTATGAGGCGTGATGGTCTGGATTAAAGACATGTGTTGAGTGAAGTGTTGCTTAAGGTTGACAACATAGGAGTTAATTGACATGTTTGTAACAGTTTCCTGGATTGTCAAGAGAAGCTATGGTTTTTTCAGCTTTATAACACTCTCAAGACAGCTCATACACCACTGTTCAACAAGATTGCACTTGAGGCAGGACTCATGCAATTTTACCACTTTGAGTCAATGTCTAGTCACTCCATAGATGCTGACAACCCCATTGACACCAATGACACAGTGATGCCAGTGAGTCCCTCAGCTGGCATGGATGTCTTGGGTGGCGAGTTGGCTATTGGCCTCCCAAGCCATAAAATATCTATGTTTGAAAATGCACACTCCCAGATTTCTGTCAACAACAAGAATGCTATTCTCCTTACCTGCTGTCCCCACTTCTACAACCTTGATGTTGATAGCTCTTTACAAATTCTTGTGATTCACAATCTACGTCCTGCCCTGGGGGATTTTTTCTCAGGTCGCTCATATAGCACCTGAAATGGTCACCATGTCACTGCATTGAACTGTCCTCTTCACTCCATGCATGGAAGAAGTTTCATATCCAACACTGCACTGTGCAAAACCCCCTTTTTTCACTTCCCATCAGACCGTTCAAGCAGAACCTCCAAGACCCAATTTACTACCTGAGACAACTCTCAAAATTGAGTGGTTGTATAGTTTGAAAGAGTAGAAAGGCTTATAGGCTTAGAGTGGATTGTAAGAGAGAAAGATTCAAGTTGATTGAACTGAGGACTATTGAAGTATAGCTCAGGTATTTATACTACTCTATAATGTTTGTACATATTTGTGTAGTTCTAGAAAGTTCTGTCAAGGTAAACATATGATTGGACGATAGGTAAGAATAGAGTGATGTCATAGATAAGGCACTGCCTTGTGGCATATCATATGGAAGAGAAGTGTAACATGTATTGATGAAATGGAACCATAGGATGTAGGGTTAATATATGCATATGGGGATAGATCTTAATTGGTGCCTTGATATGTGGCAGCCAATCATGGGTTGAATCCTGCATAGGTTTGACATGAGGTTTTGGAGGCTGTGTCCTCTAGGGACTTGTGTAAGGGAATGACATATGGTTGATTTGGCTTATGGAGTGTTGGGAAAGGAATGGACTTGGTCATAGGAAATGGTATGAGATTTGAGGCATTTGTAACACTACCTTGTGGTCGGGCAAACACTGTTCTTATTGTTCATGAGAGTGGTGATTTTATTTTTCCTGATGTGAACACTGAGTGTATGTGTTCACAGCTGTCTGTCTCACTTCATATTCAACTGTGACTGATGCATATCCAGGTTTCCTTGTTGCCCAAGTGCATACAATATTGCAGCCCATCACTGAGCCTACCTCTCTGCCCCTCATTTATGCAGAACTCTTCAACTTCTCTACCCCTCATTCACAGGATGTGAATGGGATTCGTGTTGCTGTTCCAGTCAACAGCCTAGAGATGTTTCTTGTTTGCCATCGGCTTCGGAGTGGTGGCTGACATTTGGGTGACATTGTCCCCTCGGATGATGTGTGCCAGGTCATCCAGTTGATTCCCAAGTTCAGTCCTAACATCCCACGAAGTATGACCCACAACAACAGCTTGGAACTTGGTAAAGAGTTCTATGTCAACTCCTTCGCAGATAAGGAGACTTCAGGCTTCCATGCCATTCTTAGCTACCAATAGTCTCCTCACTGCCCATGAGGCCCATCCAAATGATGTATATACACTACTTTACAATTGTGACTTCCTATTGTGGCATACCATCTTATTGATCATTGCTTGCACATCGAGAATTCAAGTAGCGACCAGATATTCAGGTATATGTTATTTTAAATGGTATACCTTTTTCTAATCCTTACATCATTCGAGTCTCACTGCTACCCGAAGTACCCGTCAGTCCTGCAGTCCTATCGGCTAACCAGTTCACTGATGTATGCCTCGCGAGTACCTCATCCTCAACTCTCGTCTCGTCCAACCCTCGGATTTCATCCGCCGGTTTCACTGATGCTGAGCACTGGGGGCTTCGCAAATAAGGTTATACGATGCACTCTCTTAGTACCTACGACTTGGACAAGCATATCTGAGCCTGGTATTCTAACGCGCGAACTCGATCGTGTCGACTCGGCATCATCACCCTGAACCGCCCAAAGGCTCACCAAAAGCGACAACGCCTTTTGTGGTACGCGCACTGCCATTAGCGCTCTCTATTGTCATTGAACACACGCTGCAAGTCGGTGCCGACATCAAGGAGCAGAGAGAGCTCGACTTTGGTGCTTACAACATCGACTATCTGAAGAATGTCGACGATGGGGTCGCGTCTATCCACAAACCAATTATTGGCGCCGTCAATGGGTACGCAGTACGTGTGCCTCAGTTACCGAGTCACGGCACCGCCGGTTGACGGCTGACAGCTCGGTGGTGGTCGCGAGCTCGCATCGATGTGTGATGTTCTCTACGCCAGCAAAGATGCCGTCTTCGAGCAGCCCGTCTCAGATCAAACTTGGTCGTTCCTGGTGCGGGGGGTACACCACGCCTCATCCGCGCTGTCGGTGAGTCTCTGGTACACGTTCATTGGACAACATCCAGAACGCCTGGCTGACCCAGTATCATGTGTACAGGCGATGCACATGATATTGACTAGCGAGAACAAGAGGCAGCACTGCAGCCAGCCCTGTTGCCGAGGTGTTTGACGACACTGGAGAGACGGTTCTGCAAGCGAGCTCTTACGCGTCGAAGATCGCGTGGTTCTCGGCGCCGGTCGTGGCGATGGCAAAGGAAGCGGTGAATACGCAAGTGTGAATCTTTTAAGCGCATACCTAAGTAAGGCGGGCGACTCAACGTCGATCCTGCCAGCCGAAGATTTTGGCTTGAAGCTGGCTTGCATTTCGAGTCAAGGTGTTATCATGGTACATTTGGTCTTGCTGATCATGCTGAAGGCTTCGATGCTTTTAGGGCTGCAATGGACGCACAGCTGTGACAACAGTAGAGTTTACTATACTAGAAAAACATAACCAATAAACATACGTCCCAAACCAAATATTACATCATTCGATATCCGACCAATCATCATCTTTTCCTCTGGCATAATCTATGGCAATCTCGTTAGTGTCCTTGTCGTCACTTCCGTCGAAGATTTCAAACGCTTTCAGGGCATAATTATTCCATGTGTAGCGATTCGAGAAGTACGCCGTTTGACCACCTCACGTCCCGCAAGCGTCAGAGACGTACAGTATAACGAGCCGTGGTAGAAGGACGCTGCCATGTCCGCCTGTCTCACGCGAGATGGAAAGGATGTAGATAAACTTGTCTGGAACGGAGGTCATACAAAAATTGAGCCAACGAAGGATCTGGAACTTCCGGTATACCGTCTCGGCACACTCAGGATGGAAAGATGATCCAGTAATTTTGAGCTTTCAATACTGTTGAGCCAGCTGCACGACTGTTCTTGAGGGTTAGGCATTGAAGTGGCCGGTTCCAATTGTGCGGGTTCATTAAGAACATTGGTATAATCGCCCCCTCGTCAAAGTCCGAAACCAGCTCTTTGAGTTTGGGGAGGCCAAGCTTGTGGGAGAGGTCGATTGCGCGTCTCTTTGAATAGAATTCGAGGGTGGAAACTTGTACTTTGAGGAGTTGAATAGGAGGGCTGAGATTGCTTGAACTTCCGGGGATTGGTTCAAATAACGATTCATTGGGGCCTCCACGTGGCCCTAACATTTCTGCATTGAAGTTCCCGAGAGAAGAAGCACCGCACAAGATGGTAGCGGATTGGGGCCAAGATGGACAGACGTCTTCTTGGTAATATGCAAGCTACGATTCATTCAGCGTGGACGAGGAAGCGAGCCATGGTTGATCCCAGTCGACGTGCACTTCTCACAGGATCACGCGAGTGAGGCGAGGCGCCGAACCAGCGAATGATCTGCTATCCTGGGAAACCTAAGGTTAGCGAATTCACACACCGCACAACTTTCTCGTGTCGGGTGGTGCGGCAACGATAGATATGAGGAATGAGCAAAGCGCAGTTCTAGGGCCAGGTCGAGACTCCCGTGCACTGACAATTGGGAGCGGGGCAGTCGCGCTTTGGGATTTCGCAGTCGAGGATATCAATGGGGAGGCCTTTACTTCACTCCAACATCGTAGACACACGCCATCATGGTGGGCAGCATAGTGGAGTGGGTACAGTTGTCGTCCAAAATTGGGACAGGGTGGAGAAGATTACGTGGGGCCAATGACGGCAGACGCGCAGAACAACGACCAGGCATGAAGGCCTTGGAAAATCTGAGGAGCCACTGGCATCGAAGCCCCTCTTCGTACGTCTCTTCTTCCTCGACCTTATCTATGTCGGCGTCGCCTTCATCGCCTTCCTCATCCTCAGGGTCTTCCGCGTCGAGATTGTCGTGAAGGGTGTCCAGGTAACCCTCCACGCCGTCGTCTTCGTCGTCATTGTCATCCTCCGTGGCGACCTCGAAGATGTACGAAAGGAGTTGGAGAGGCATGTGTTGATGAAGCGGACATCACCTTTCGGAAGGAGAAAGGAGTGTTCAGCAGCAGATCTTGAACGTGGTCTTCAGTTTGATGGAAATATGCACAGGATTGTCTAGCGCGTGCTTGAGTGACATTAGTGGTATGCATGACTGCTGATGAAGACAGAAGACACGCGTGGAATGTGTCCATCTGTCTTCATCGTTCAAACAAGCCAGAAATTCGAGAGGAGATCTGTCGTTCATCTCGAGGTTATTAATTAAGAACGGGTCCGTTGCGGGGCGTTCAAATAGCCTCGACAAACGATATAAGAGTGACTTCATTGGCCAAAATCGCGGGACCCTGTGATCCGCTTTCCCCACCGACATTTACCTGTCTAGGAAACCTTATCGCTGAATTTGAGTGCATCATGAAACGGCCAGTGGAACTCGGCAACACAACTTGATAGCTTGTGTCGCTCAATCCAACAGGAACAGCTCACATGGACAAAAATACCACTAGCATGGAGACCGAAGAGCATCAAACTGTGAGTTACATCCATTCTACTACAGGATCCTCTAGCATCTATCGAATCGAATAACACGCAGTCTTTTCTGTGGGAAGGCCCATCAGACATCCGAGAAGCTCCTTAAACGCGATATTCTCCCGAGGAGGTGTCGATGCAACAAGCTGGGCAGACCTGCAATGTGCACCATGCGGGCCGGTGCATATATGTCCTTGATTGCCGATTAAATTGAAACCTACCAAGCGATAAGATCCGAGGTCGGTCTTATTGTGGAACAGCATGGGGGCTGATCTGTACATTTGGGGCTGAAAAACAGGGATCTCGGTATATTTTTTTCAAGCAGAGAGAGCCTTGCAGGGTCTTTTAGTGTCTAAACTTGGGTAATCTGACATCTTACTTGGAAGGCTCGGAGGGAAAACTGCTATCGGCATGAGTAAAAGTTTCGAGAGTTCGTTCCAAAAAAGGTAATCAACCTCGAGGCTTGTGGTCACGCGCCACGTGAATGATCCAGACTTGATATTGAGACAGTGCATTGCTCGTAGCCCCGACAGGAATAGAATTTATACAGATAGGGCAGTCTTTGCTTTTCTGCCCTCCCGATGCAACATCTCGCGTATGAACCGAACTTCGTGCGAGCTCACCCTATTCGATTTCCTATGCTTACTGGGAATAGATATAGGCCTTGGGTATAGGCAAATTCGAACTCGCTACGGACCCTTTGACACTGTTGTCGGGATTTTCTGCTATCACACATGTCTCGCATGTCGTCTTTCACCCCTCTCTCAGCGGGGAGACCTCTCCTGGCGCAACTTTTGATTATAGGTTTTTTACGGTCAATCCCCATTGTTGGCGCATTCGACATGTCTGTGAACACAAACGTGAGTCGCCGTCTCATGGCGATTTGATTATCCTCATGTTTTGTCCTAGCTTGCGGTGTGAGTAACGGCGCCTACACTCTTCGTGGTTCCTTTCAAGTTGAACCTATCACCATGACACCTTAGATATTGGGGTCAGAATTCATATGGAGCTACCAACCCAAGCGATACTGGCAACTGGCAACAGCCCATCTCGTACTATTGCCAAGTAAGCCAACACTGTGCATCCATCTTCTCTAAGTGTTCGCTGACTCGACTCTGATGGCAGGATAATACCGTCGATATCATCCCGATGGCTTTTTTGGACGAATTCAACACCACTGGTGGTCTCCCATCCATTAACCTTGCTAACGTGATTCATTCTACCGTTTATCTCGGACAATCAGCTTATGTCATGATCACAGACATGCAGTACATCTTCCAATGGGGCATACCCTGGGACACAACTTCCCAACTGTACGTTCCTCGCTTCCGACATAGAGGCGTGTCAGAACGCAGGGAAGATCGTAACCATCTCGCTTGGTGGTGCAACTGGTTCTGCGTCCTTTACGGACGATGCCGAGGGTGAAGCTTTTGCACAAATTATCTGGGACGTTTTCCTAGGTGGAACGAGCTCTACACGTCCGTTTGGTAACGCAGTATTGGATGGGTAAGCTTCCTGGTATTGTATCACAACCACGTTTTATTATATTGAAGGATCGACATGGATATCGAGGGGGGATCGCAAACTGGGTTCACCGCATTCTTGACGACCCTTCGTCAGCTGATGGATGGTGGTACCAAACCGTTTGTGCTTTACATATCTCTGTGGAAGTGCCCTGCTTACACTCTACTTCTTCAAGATACTACATCACCGCAGGTGAGCTAGTTAACAAAATGACGCCCCCTATGTACTGATTAACATTTATAGCTCCTCAGTGTCCTTACCCTGATGCATATATCGGTAACACAATAAATGCTGTACCATTTGATGCCGTCTTTGTTCAGTTCTGTGAGTGCTACATGTTAGCACGCTTTTCATCGCTTTCGCTTATTCGACGTGTAGACAATAACTATTGCGGGTTGAACAACTATGGTAACACAAATGTAAGTTGTCACCTGGTGCTGAAGATATACTGCTTATATGCTTTTTCTTTTCGCTAGGCCTGGAACTTTGCTACTTGGTATTTATTTCCAACGCATATCTAAGCAAGTGATCAACCATAAAATAGGGATAACTGGGCCAAAACGGTTTCACCCAACCCAAATGTCAAGGTATTCATTGGAGCTCCCGCCTCTTCTAGTGCAGCCGGGTCCGGCTACGTCAGTGCTTCAACCATTGCCACCATCATTCAGCAGACCATGAGCCAGTACACGTCGTTTGGTGGGGTGATGTTGTGGGACATGTCGCAAGCCTATGGTTCGTGTTCTTATAGTTGGCCGGAGCACGAGTCATTGATGTGAATTCGGGCTCTTTGATGTGGTATAGCCAATAGCAGGTACGATATTTCTGTGAAGAACGCGCTGACCGGCGGTTCGGGTGGGGGAACTACAACGACTACGGCCGCTACATCGCCTACTACGAGCCACACGACCGCTACTACCACAGCGACATCAACCACCACGAAGCCTGTCACCACCACAGCTACCTCCGGTTCTTGCGCTGGGGTTTCTGCATGGCAGTCAGATGTCGCTGTAAGCTATACCTCAACGATTTCTTGCACGAATACTATTTAAATTGTCTTTTCAACAGTATGTAGGCGGTAATCAAGTCACATATAAGTAAGGGAGTAATAGTGTCCCTCAAGTGCTGATGTTAACCAAGAGTTCACAGTGGCCATCTCTGGACTGCTCAATGGTGGACATACGATGACGTTCCTGGTGGTATGTCTTGCGCATCAACTTATCTCGCAGCGAGGGTGGTGATTAACAACGACTTTTATCCTTCGTATTACAGGTGCTGCGGGCGTTTGGGTTGACGAAGGCGCCTGTACGACGAGCTTTGCGACTGCAGGGCTCGGAGGTCAATGGGATGCCGCGCAAGCGACGTTCGGCATATTCCCTGCTATCGCTACAGAGACACCGTGAGAGCTCGAATTGGATTGCATTCGATAGTAGTGGGCTTTTATCGTCACCGGGAACCACATTACCCTTGGTTTTACACATGGTGGGCGTTGTTCGACGTTCCTTCGAGGCATTTGGAGAATGTATATGTCCTGCGAGTGTATCTGATAATCTGATTCCAAGTTTTGTATCTTCGCATGCTGAGAGTAACAATATCACTGATAAAAACTCTCGAAAAGAAATGACAGTCGCAGGGAGGCAAGATGGTCTATTGGATCGTACTGGCAAACAGTGGCAGTTGGGCTGAAAAACCGTTCTTTGACTCGGGGTACAGTACCCGCCCCGTCTACCCCGGGCGGTCCGGACGTCCCGACACAACCGGCGATTTGCCGCGGCTCCGAGTCATGACTCGCTGGCACGATTTTCGACGCTTGCACCCAGGCTATCGTTACTATTCAGAAATATGCATGGTGCATATTTATTGCATGACCCATCTCCACTGCTGCAGCAGGATATAATTATACACACTTGAACCTCCTGGGCTATGCTTTCTGCAGTCTTATGTTTGGCGACCCTGGCCTCGCTTCAAGTTTGCTAGTGCCCATGCGATTCTCGCCAGCCAAGGAATTCTAGAGTGAAGACCGTATGTTAAAATACCACATGGTTTGACATAGAGGTTCAGCAAAATCATTTACAGCTCTGCTCCGTTAGGCGCGCCGGTACCTGCAGTAAATTTTTCGTTCTGTTTTTGTTCTGCTATATCCACATGGCAAAACTTTCACGTGGACACAGGGTGGGTACTCGACCATTTGTCGCACTAGGACTCATGAGTACTTGAGTGCTCTAGCTTATAGCTCGGACCTAATACAACATCTCGCTAGTATCATGCTCCAGCGGCCCGATGTATCTCCTTGTGAGCATCATACCCGTGGT
>JBBPLQ010000873.1:0-13205 GCA_038089855.1 Royoungia palumana
AAGTTCTCAACCTTCAGTTAACCATCCAAAGCCCCTATCTTCGGAAGCATCGGAACCCCTATCTTTGTCAGAAGCGTCAGAACCCCTGAGCCACTGAGTTAACGCCAGTCCTTACCCAGGATTGCCGTAATATTGAGTCGATAAAGAGGAAAGACAAGAAGAACTTTACTGGAGTCCTCTGGTGTTGACATTGGGTTTTTATACTACAGTTACATGTTTGTACATATTTGTGTAATGCTAGAGAATTCCACATATAAACAAATGTGATTGGCTAATGAAAGTGGGACAATGCACAGCATCAGTAAGTGTGTGATGTCATAGATAAGAGAGGAAAGTGCTATTGGGTGGAATGTCATAGAATGTTCTATAGGGCTGTGCTTGGCTATGCAAGTGTGGCAGCCAATAGGGTTATGTTCCGAGCATAGGTTTGGCATGAGGTGCATCATGAGGTATGATGGTCTAGATTGAAGACATGAGGTTGAGCAAAGTGTTGCTCTAAGTTGAAAACATAGGAGTTAATTGATGTGTTTGTAACACTACCCCCCTGTTGTGTCTGATTTTATTTAGTATAGCTTACAAATGTAGCTTACCTAATCGCGTTCATATATCATGTCATATCTTTTCTTTTCTTTTCCTTAGTCACTGTTAAGGCTATGTAGGATTTCCGGCGACAACTCCAGTCAACTCCGGATACAACTCTGGAGTTGCACGAGGGGTTTGGGACTTCGGCTTCAGCGACTTGGAGCAGAGTGCTGCGCCCTTACTGTCCTTGTTGGGGGTCCCAGATTTCGGAGGACAAAGAGGACGGAGTGGGTTTGAAGGGAGAACTCGAAGTGGAGCGAGACAAGAGAGGAGTGCCGGGGAAGTCTTAGTCGATATTCAAGCTGGAGTATCTATGACAAGGTGTGGACTTATATACGGAGGATGGGAAACATAACTGGGACGGAGATGAATAAGTCCGGAGTCAGAAGGGTCAGAGTAAGGGTCGGAGACGGGGAATGGACAAGGGTCGACAGAGAACGGAGAAGGTCGACGGAGAAAAGTACATGCAGGGTCGTGGGTAACTAGGACGGAGGCAATACATGACGAGATAGAATGTAAACTATTAAACGGAGAATGGAGAGACGGAGTGAAACAGAGAGACGGAGATCTATGGACAGGGTATCGGAGTGCGCGAGGGCGCCAGAGTTGGGTCTTGGAAGTGCGGAGTAGGTCGGAGGAACGGCACGTGACAGTCGCACTCCGTCATGTGTCTGAGGTACGATACCACTTTCATTCATTTACCTACTTGTAACTAACCTGTACATGTAGACTTATTCTCGTACAGGTAATACTAGTTGCACTCCGTCGTGTGTCTGAGACTTATTCTCGTACATGCTGATGATCAGATTCCAGATGATCATGAGCAGAATGGTCTAGGAGATTAATGGTGGTGTTTTCAACATCTGTTATGGACATAGGAATAGGGTTAAACATAGATTTGAAATCTTCATAGTTGACACGTAATTTGTGGGGTGCAGATGGGTTGGCTTTGTGGAAGTCTTTTACAACATCTGGGCTGTTTGTTAGGTGTTTAGCCGGTTCCCAAGTGTGCTCCGATTCATCGTATCCTTTCCAATGTACGAGGTATTCAAGTGTTCGACCTTTGAGTCTTGAATCAATGAGATAGTCGACCTCGTATTCATCATCACGGTTTTCTGTTACGATAACTGGTCCGGGCCGGTCCGCAGGTTGGCCATCTAGGTGTTCCTTGGATGGTTTAACTCGTGAGATGTTGATAACTGGGTGAATTGTGATTGAACGTGGGAGCTTTAATTCTACCGCGTTTGTGCCTTTCATAGATATGATTTCATATGGTCCTATCTATTTATCCGAGAGTTTTCTTGACCAGTTTGCGATATTAAGGTTATCTGTGGCTAGCCACACCTTAGCACCTGGTTTGTAATCCGGTGCTTCTGCTCAGTGTTTATCTGCTTGGAGTTTCATCTGCTCCTGAGCTTTTTCAATGTTTTGTTTTGTTTGGTTTAATATATTTTGCATGTCTTTAATGAAACCTTCTGCTGCAGGTGCTTGCACCATGTGAGGTTCTATTCCCATACGTGGTTCATATGAATGTGTGATAGAAAAAGGGGAGAATTTCGTGGACGAGTTCTGCTTCAAATTGTAGCTGAACTGTGCGATTGGTAGCCAGCTTGACCAATCATTTTGTCTTTCTGCACAGAACATTTGAAGGAACTGTTGAACTTCTCTGTTCATATGCTCTGTTTGTCCATCCGTTTGAGGGTGGTGAGCCATGCTCAGTTTTGGAGTTATTCCTAGGTTTTTGCAAATATCTTTCATAAGTTGGGAAGTGAATTGTGGACTGCGATCCAACATGATTGTTTTAGGAAGGCCATGATGCTTCCAAATGTATGCCAAGTACAACTTAGCCAATTCTAGAGAGGAACATGTTTTTGTTGTGGGAATGAATTCGACTTCTTTTGAGAAGCGATCCACGACTGTGAGAATGGAATCATAGTTGTTGGAAAGGGGAAGATCTGTGATGAAATCTGCTGAGATGTCTTCCCATGGTGCATTTGGTACTTCTAAGGGTTGTAGTTTTCCGGCTTGTAGCTGATTGTTTCCCTTGAAGCGTGCACATCTTTCACAATGTGATACATAGGTTTTTACTTGTTTTGCCATTTCTGGCCATGTGTAATGACATGTGAGGAGTTCTAGCATCTTTTCATATCTGGGATGTCCTGCAACTGGTGTGTCATGGAACATAGTAATTGCTTCCATTCGAAGCGATTCTGGCATGTAGATTTTGTTATTCTTTTGTAATAATTTTTCTTTTATTTCATAACCACACTTCTGGAGTTCTTCTATTGTCTTATTTGGGATTTTCATTTGTTCATGACTAACATGTTCATGGAACTGTTCTCCTTGATCCTTTAATGAGACCTCAATTGAGCAGATCTGAGATTCGGGTATGACTGTTATTCCTGTGTTGTCATTTTCTATCCCTTCGGTGTGATCTTCTCTCCGAGATAACGCATCTGCTTTTCCCATAGTAGCACCAGCTTTGTAGTGTCATGTCATATTGAACCTAGATAAGTATTGCGCCCAGTGCGCCTGTCTTCTAGACAAGTCTTGGCGTGTCATAAACCATTTAAGGTTTTCATGGTTGTTCCATATTTTGAAGGGTTGTTCCAGCCCTTCTAGGTAGTGAAACAACACCCAGAACACAAGAGAATTGTGTAGTGATCCTTTGTAGAGGGATTAGCTCTTTTGAGAGGAGTGTGAAACAACACCCAAGACACTAGGGAATTGTGTAGTGATCCTTTGTAGAGGGATTAGCTCTTTGAGAGAAGTGTTTGGATGGAAAGATCGAAGTGAATTAAACTGAGGACTATTGAAGTACAGCTCAGGTATATATACTACTCTAAAGTGTTTGTATCTATTTGTGTCCTGGTCTGTGCGCACTGGTGTGCCAGACTTTATACCATAAAAAGAAGTGTCTAGAATGACCGTGATTAGTTGATGAAAGTGGTGCCATGTAGGCTGTGTAAAAGTAATAATATGATTGGAAGAAAAGAATTGTACAACATAATGAGGCTGTGTATTGTGGCAGCCAATAGGAATAGGTTCCGAGCATAGGTTTGGCATGAGGCGAATAGAGTCTAGAACAAGTCTGGTGGTTGATAGACTGGAATGATATAACGTTCTTGCAGATGATAGACTTGTTGATAAGATAAAGACGGATTAGATGGCATAAAGACAGGGGTTGAAGATAGGGGTTTAGGAGTGTTCGTAACACTACCCCCCTGCTGTTGGTCAGATTCCAGATGACCTGCATCCACAGCATGCTCATGGAGCTGAACACTCTGAGCTGAGATCTCTGTTGTAAAATCAGGCATAGGGTTAAATAGAGAGTTGAAGTTTTCATAATTGATCCAGAGTTTTCTTGGGGCAGAGGGATGGGACTCATGGAAAAGTTTAATGGCCTCTGGTGCGTTTTCCAAGTTTTTGCTTGGTTCCCAAGTGCACTCTGTTTCATCATATCTCTTCTAGTGGACAAGGTATTGAAGGCCTCGTCCTTTTAATCGAGAGTCGACAATGTAGTCAACTTCGTATTCAATCTCTCTATTTTCCGTTACCAGAACAGGTGTGGGTTTATGTGCGGGTTGGCCTTCAAGGCGTTCCCAATAAGGTTTGACCCAGGAGATGTTGACAACTGGGTGGATTTTGATGTGCTGCGGTAGTTTAAGTTCCACAGCATTTGGACCTTTCATAGATAATACTTCATATGGGCCAATATATTTATCCAAGAGTTTTCGCAACCGATTGGCGATGTTAAGGTTATCTGTGGCAAGCCACACTTTGTTGCCAATTTTGTAATGCGGTGCATCTGCTCTGTGTTTGTCGGCTTGATGTTTCATGCATTCCTGTGCCTGCAGGATGTTTGTTTTTGTATTTTCTAGGATTTCTGCCATATCTTTAATAAATTCACCCGCCGCTGGCGCTACCATTTGGCGACGTTCTATTCCCATACAAGGCATGTGAAACAACACTTGAAAAGCGAATGAAGTTTAGTGGAGTAAAGTGATTTGAGCTTAGAGAGGCTTAAGAGTGGAAAGATCGAAGTTGATAAAACTAAAGAGCGTTGTAGTTTACATGGGGGTTTATATAGTGTCCACTGTATGTGGTCGTATTTACGATAGTACACTAATAAGGAATGTGGTACGATATCTAGCATCTAATTGTCATTGGATGATAAGTAGTGAGTCATAGATAAGGCACTGCCTTTGGAATGGAAGTTTTATTGGACATGAGGTTACTGTACGCCTGTGGCAGCATCGTGTCAACCTTGATCCGATTGGTTGGTTAAATATATGCTGCTTCTATTGTGGCAGCCAATAGGAATCAATCCCGAGCATAGGTTTGCCATGAGGCGTCTATATTTAGAATGTGTCCTTCAAGGACGTGTGGAGGGGAACGACATAGGATGATGGGTTGAAAGTCTTGTCAAAAGACTGTGTAGGATTCATAGGCATGAAGATTGAAGGAAATGGAATCAGATTGGAGGTGATCGTAACAGCATGTAGGAGTGTGTGATTTCAAAAGGAGCGAACTTTGTGGTGGTGTTTTTCTTTGTGTTGTAGCTGAATTGGGTGATTGGTAGCCATTGTGACCAATCATTCTGATTTTCAGCCATGAAAAGACACAAGAACTGTTGGAGTTTATAATTCATATACTCCATCTGTCCATCCATTTGTGGATGATGGGCGGTGGACAGTTTTGGAGTTATTCCTAATTGTTTGCATATGTCTTTCATAAGTTGTGAAACAACCTCGAAAGCCAAGACTGTTAAAGTGGAAGTGAAGTAAGAGTGGTGGTCTGGCTGTTGTAAGAGGGAGAAGATCGAGAGAACTTTACTGGAGTTCTCCGATGTTGGATTCAGTATATATACTAGATACATGATGTTTGTACATATTTGGTTTATTCTAGAGAGTTCCATTATATAAGCATATGTGATTGGTTAGTGCATATGGTGCCATCAAGGCTGTGCGTAAGTGTTTTTATGATTGGATGATAAGAATGATGTCATAGATAAGGGCTGTGCTTGGCTATGCAAGTGTGGCAGCCAATGGGGGTGGGAACCGAGCATAGGTTTGACATGAGGTATAAGGTTCTAGACCTTTGGGAATGGAGTGAGGCATGAGTGTAGGAGAATGACATATGGAGTTTGTTGAACATGAAGTTTAGGGAACAGGATGTCATGTGATTGATTAGACAATGAGGGGAATATAGGGGTTATAGATAGGGGTTTGGGAGCGTCTGTAACAAGTTGAGAAGAAAATTGTGGGCCACGGTCCGATATAATGGTGGTCAGAAGGCCATGGTGTTTCCATACGTGGGATAAATAAAGTTTGGCAAGTTCCATCGAGGAACAAGTTTTATTTGTGGGGATTAATTCGACTTCTTTGGAGAAGCGGTCCACCACTGTGAGAATGGAGTTATAATTTTGTGAAAGGGGAAGGTCCGTGACGAAGTCCACAGATATGTGTTCCCAAGGTGCGTTTGGCACTTCTAACAGCTGTAGTTTGCTGGCCAGAGGTTGGTTTCTGGTTTTGAAGCATGCACATCTTTCACATCTTGATATATAATTTTTGACGTATTTTGCCATTTCTGGCCATATATAGGAACATGTGAGGAGTTCCATGGTTTTGTCATAACCTAGGTGTCCTGCCACCGGGGTGTTGTGGTGTATGGTTATGACTTCTAGTTGTAATGATTCTGGAACATAAATTTTGTTTTCTTTTTGTAAAATGTTTTTGTTATTTATTTCTTTTAACGTGTATCCTTGCTTGAAGAGGGAGTCTAGACCCGAGCAGGGAATCTTGATTTGTTCGTGTTTGAGTTTTTCATAGAATTGGTCCCCGAGATCCTTTATCTGTACCTCAATTGGGTGGATCTGTGTTTGTGGGATGACTGTGACTCCTTTATTATCATCTTCGATCCCTTGTGCATGGTCTTCTCTCCTGGAGAGGGCATCAGCTTTTCTCATAGAAGTGCTTGGTTTGTAATACCATGCGATATTAAATCTGGATAGATATTGTGCCCAACATGCTTGTCTGTGTGTCAGGTCTTGTCTCGTAATGAACCACTTAAGGTTTTCATGATCGTTCCATACTTGTATTTCATGCTTTGCACCTTCTAGATAGTGGCGCCATAATTCTAGGGAATGGATCACCGATAACATTTCTTTGTCGGCGATTGGATAATTCCGTTCTTCTGGTGTCATAGAGTGAGAGTTATAAGCAATGGGGTGCCATTTATCTCCTTTTAGGATGGACAGCACTGTGCCAATTGCATAATCAGAAGTGTCTGATTCTACCCGATATGGACACTTGTTATCAGGGTAGGCGAGTATCGGGGCTGTAGTGAAAGCTTCTTTTAATTTATCCATAGAGGTTTGTTCCTTTTCTGTCCAAGTCCATTGGACATCCTTTTTAGTTAAGTCATGTAAAGGACATGCAATTTTTACATAATCTTGGATAAAGTGACGATAGAAGTTCGCTAGACCGAGGAAGGAGCGGACATGTTTGACCTTGGTGGGAACCAGCCATTCCCAAATGGCTTTGGTCTTCTGTTTGTCCATGGAGATTCCACTAACTCCTATGATCATTCCCAAGAAGTCTACTTCTTTGCACGAGAATGTGCATTTTTCTGGTTTTATAAATAAATCATTTTCTTTTAGCCACTTTAGTACTTCCAGAATGATCCTGTCATGTTCTTCCTGATTGTCTGTGGCAGTGAAGATCATAAGATCATCTATATAGACCACCACGACGTCTTCCATGTCAGAGAAGATATTGTTCATCATTTGCTGGAAAGTAGTGGGAGAATTGCATAATCCGAAGTACATAACGATGGGTTTGAATGATCCGCAGGGACAAACGAATGCTGCTCTCCATTTGTCACCTTCTTTGATGCAGACGTTGTTGTAACCCCATCTAAGATCCATTTTGGTAAATAGTTTTGCATGTTTGAGCTTGTCTACAAGCTGGGAGATAAGAGGAAGGGGATAATTATTTTTGACTGTGTGTTCATTTATGTAACGGTAGTCTTGAACCATCTGTTTTCATCCATCCTTTTTGGGGACGAAGAACACAGGCAATGTTTGTTCCAATTTGGAAGGTCGGATATAGCCCTTTGCCATCTAGTCATCTATGAAGTTGGAGACTTCCTTCTGTTCATCGGGCAACAATGATATGAGTCTACCCTTTTTAGGTTTGAAGGTGTCTTTTAGTTCGATGCCGTGGTCCCAGGGTTTACGAAGTGGGATCCATTCCGATTCCTTCTTTTTGAACATGTCAAGATACTCATGGTATTGAGAAGGCATGAGTTCTTCTATGGTCTTTTCTGGTTTTGGTTTAATTGCTTCAGCCTCCTGGGCTTTGCAAAATTGGAAATCATAGATGTCTGCTAATTCTTTGCACATTACTCTCTGTACAAAGTCCAAGGAGTCACATTGGAGGGGGTAGCAGGTAAGATTTACTTTGCCCGTTTTCCAATCTATTTCTGGGTTGTGTTTCTTCAGCCATGTGTAGCCCAGAACGAGGTCATGGGTTCCCAGATTGGTGATTTCTGCCCTTGCTTTCTCCTTGTGCCCTTGATATGAGATAGTGATATCGGCATAGTGCATTATCTTCCTGGTGCTGTTAGCACTGCCATCTGTGTTATAGACTGTGATGGGAGTGGGAAGTTCTTTTGTTTGGATTTTATTTTGTTTTACATATTTTTGATTGATGAAGATTACATTTGCTCCGCTATCAAGAAGGGCAGAGGCTTTTTCTGGGAAGGGGGTGTTTTCATGATCAATCTCTAGATCTAGGGATATTTCCCAATCTGGATTGAATGTCCTAATAAATTTTTCAGTATATGTTTCTGGGGAATTAAGCACTGGATTCTCATCCCAGCCGCGCTCTGTATAAGTCGCCCCTGACGTTTGTAAGTCCGAAAGCATAGGTTTTTTTAAATAAGAAGAAGAAGGGGGAGATTTGGGATTCACATAGGGTTTAGTATCATAATCGTCTAAAGAGAACGTGTCCAAGAGAGAAAAGAATGACTGATCTTTGCGAATCTGAGTGAAACAACTCGAAAAGAATGAGAGCTGCTTATGCATAATGTGTGCGTGATAGCGTGAAAGGAGAGATACGATGTCATTTAGCATTGATGAAGGAGTATGGCAACTGTCATCCTCAACATCCTCAGAGTAAGAGTGATGCTTTGTATGGAGGAAAGATCAAAGTTGATAAAACTAAAGAGTGTGGTAGTTACACGGGGGTTTATATACTACTCTAATGTTTGTCTATGTTTGTACACTAATCTAAGGTAAGCGACCATGATTGGATAAGTGAATGTGGTACGATGTATTGCATCTATTATATGATTGGTGGATAAGGAATGACTGTGAGTGAGTCATAGATAAGGCACTGCCTTGAGAATGGAAGTTTGATTGGACATGAGGTTACCGTGCACCTGTGGCAGCATCGTGTCAACCTTTGATCCGATTGGTTAGTTAAATATATGCTGCTTCTATTGTGGCAGCCAATAGGAATCAATCCCAAGCATAGGTTTAGCATGAGGCGTCTATATTTAGAATGTGTCCTTCAAGGACGGATGGATAGGAACGACATAGGTTGATGATTTGAAAGTCTTGTCAAAAGACTGTGTAGGATTCATAGGCATGAAGAGTGTAGGAAATGGAATCGGTTCGGAGGTGATCGTAACACTGAGTTCCCTTTTCGCTCAGCTCGCTTTTCCTTTTCTCTTTTGGAAAAATGCCCTTATCTCGTCATAGGTTTTTCCTTTTAGATCCTCCAGGGATCCGGTTTCCTTAATTTCCTTGATTTTGGTAGTCAAGGGCGTGGGTTCAGTGGTTGTTGTGCAAACCTGTTTTCTCTTGTTCGCACATTTGAAATGGTGGCGGCCACCAACCCACTTGCAGGTGGGGCACTGCTGCCGTTTTGGGGCTCAGCAGTCCTTTGTAAAGTGACCCTGCTTGTCACAATTGAAACATTTTGTGGTGTTTGAGGCACTGGGGGATTTCTTCTTTTGGGGGGCGGCATTGATAAACCACCTGTCTTGGTCAAGTTCCATGGAATCAACTTGCATGGCATTGGGGTCTTTTCTCTGGGACCCCTGGAACATTCCTCCTCACACGTAGGCAAGGGATTCCATCACTTGCCTGTATTTTCGTACGGAGTCGATATATCCTTGGACGGTTGAAGGCCGTCTGTCCTGGAATACTCTTGCCAAGATTCTTGGATTGGTCGCCTTTTCTAGGAGGGCAATTGCGTGGGTATCTGGGATTTGGGATTGGGTCACCAGATTCATCCACCTTATGAGGAACTTGTCTGTCCTCATGTTTCCTTGGTAAATTTTGTTTAGCTGGGCTAGGGCCCAGTCCCTTTGGAGATGTGGTTTGAAGTGGTTTGCTAGCTCTGCTACGAACACCTCAAAGTCGTCCCTCACATAGGTGCCATCTGGCTTCTTGTGGTCTAGTGTGGGGAGGTATCCTTTGGTGTATTCTCCCACTTTAGTGCCCTTAAACCTGGAGAGCACTGCTGCCATCTTGTGGCATATGTCTTCGACCTTGTTTATGGTGAGCCATGTGGTCATCTTGGCCCACCACTCGTCCCATTTGCCAACCTCTCCTTCGTAAGGTCCCAGGTCAGCCATCAATTTGAATTTATGCCCTTGATCTTTGGGGGCATGTTGTGAGGCACTCGTGCCTTGGCCTGCCTGCACCTCTAGGTCTATTATTTTATTTTCGAGTGCGGTGATTATTTGTAACATATGTGTGCTCATGTCCTTTATTTCTTGTCTGTAGTCCTGGTTGTTGATGATGGAGTGGACAAAGGGAGCTAGGGTTGTGGAAGTGGCCTGTATTGTGAAGAATAAAAGAGTTCTTTATTTATTTGGGGAGGGAAGCGTATGTAGGGAGACAAGAAGGTCTTTTTAAAGTACATATAGGGAATAGAGACCTTGATTGGTTACAGTCTATTTGATCCCAGTTGTGAAATCTAGATCTGGAACCGAACTGTCTTCTTTTCTCTCGGCGTGAGAGAGGTCTTTCTGTTATTGATACGTAAGGTGGGTCTACTGACTTGGTCCTTTGTCTTTTGGGGATCCGGTCTAGTGGGACTATTATTGGAGATGGAGACCTCTTTGGGCTTAAATATGATGCGTCGCTCAAGGAAAGGGGGGTTAGGGGTGTGTTGAGGTGGAGGGAGGGCTCCTGGCTCTCTCTCTTTATAAGACTGATTGATGAATGAAACCTGACCCTTGTACCACGTGACCCTTCTGCTTCTTGGGGGTCCGATAATGCACTCTGCTGATCTAACTTGGGGACTAGGCTGGCGCGATGAAGGGAGCTGACAGCTAATACTGCTCTTAAGAGCTTGTCTTCTGTTGCGTGAGTGAACCTGTCCCAGGGTAGATGATGGTCGATGATAAGAGCAGTGAAAGTGGCAGCATCAAGGGGCTCTGATGGGGAGTATCTCCTGTCTCTCACAGACTCTCTCAACTGTTGTACTTCTTCGTTGCTAGCTGCGGGAAGAAGGTTTTTGATAACCTTATAGAGAATTTCGAGGTTAGCAGATGTTGAGGAGTAGGGGTGCACTACGCGTGATAGGTTTGTAAGTCCTTTGCCTAGTGTTGACCTCTTTAACACACTTGTGCTTTGAATAGGGCTTGGGGTGCATGGGAAGCGTTACTGAGCTTTGTGTGAACTTGATAGTAGGCGGAGTGGAGTAAGAATGAGTTTAATTCAAGTGAAACAACACCCAGAACACAAGAGAATCATGTAGTGATCCTTTGTAGAGGGATTAGCTCTTTTGAGAGGAGTGTTTGGATGGAAAGATCGAAGTGAATTAAACTGAGGACTATTGAAGTACAGCTCAGGTATATATACTACTCTAAAGTGTTTGTATCTATTTGTGTCCTGGTCTGTGCACACTGGTGTGCCAGACTTTATACCATAAAAGGAAGTTGTTAAGACCGGGTCAACTCCAGTCAACTCCGGTGACTCCGGAGTTATGCGCGTGTGTAGGACCTTGGCTTCAGCGACTCGGAGCGGAGCGCTGCGCCCTTGCCTGGGTCTTGGAGGTGGTCCGGATTTTGGAGGAACAGAGGTTCGGACTTAAACGTTGACTGGCAACGAAGTCGAGTCGGAGTGGATGAGCAAAGCTCGAGTCAGAGGTCAGAAGAGGAGTTGAATCTAAGTTGATATTCGAACTGGAGAGTTACGACGAATACATGTGGGTTTATATATGGAGTAGGACTCGGAGTCTATAGGACAAGAACGGAGGAGGTCGTAACATGAACGGGACGGTAAGGTTTGGAAGGGTCAACGGAGTCGGAGAATGGACCTAAGTAACGGAACGGCAGAATGAAGGGTTGCGCACTCAAGCGAGTCGCAGGGAAGAAGGTAACTAGGGTCTAAATCAAATACAGGGTGAATCGTATATAGGAACGGAGAATGGAGAAGCAGAGTACAAGTCCGAGAGTCGGAATTGCATACTTAACGAAATGTCAGTCGAAACCCACGGAGTTACATCCGGAGTTACATCGGAGATTGGACTTGTGGATCGGGATATGACAGTATCCCCTTCTTAGGCCTGAGCCCACGAAGGCCACAAGACTGTAGGAAGACAATGCGGAGTTGCTTGGGTGTCACGTGATGCGGAGTTCAAAATTCCGGGCTCGTCTATAAAAGCTGCAGTGGTACGCTCCTTCGTTCCTTACCTCTTAATTTTCATCATGTCCGCCTACCCCGACATCCAGACATGGAGCGACGACCGTCTTGCCGAGTGGGACGAGGACGATGACGCCCTGTTCAACGCGAAGGCGACGGAGCGGAGAAGGCGAGCCAAGGTGCACAAGGAGGAGGAGCGCAAGCAGGCAGAGGAGGTAGAACGGCGCCGGATCGAGGAGGCAGAGAGGAGGCTGGTGGCTGAGGAGCAGTGGAGGGTGGCGGAGATCGAGAGGAGGAGAGTCGTGGAGGAGCAACAAAAGGCCGAGGAGCAGGCCCAAAAGAAGGTGAGTGGTCCACGCGGCCACCACCAGAGTATGCTGACGGAGGCAGGTGGAGGAGATCCGCCAACAACAGGAGGCCAGCGGAAGTGGTAGTAAGGGGAAGGGGCCCGCGTGCCTGCGATGCGCGCGGAAGTGGATGGAGTGCCAACCCGGCACAGGCAGCAAGGCCAGCGCGTGCGTGGGCTGTCAAGTGGCCCAGCAGCGTTGTGAGTGGCCTGGAGAGGCACCAGCTCGGAAGAGGAGGCAGCGGAAGTCGGAGGCGGTGGCGGAGCGGCCTCAGAAGAAGGCCAGAACCAAGGTGAGGTCGGAGGGAAGTGGAGCGGGCGTAGGTGGCGAGTCGGAGGCCGCCAAGGCACTTGAGAAGGCCGCGAGGGCGATGCACCAAGTTGCGATCGCCCTTAGCGCCAACTCGGTGCAGATGGTGCGGATCACGACGGCGGTGCTGCAGCTGTTGCAGCTGGAGGTGCAGGCCCGGGGCGGTGCGGAGGTGGAGGCGGAATCGGAGTGGGAAGAATCGTCAACGGACGATTCGGACATCAACACAACTGTTGATGAGCAAGAGGTGACGGAGTTGGAGGAAGAAGCAGCGGGGGCGTCGGAGAGGGATGCGGAGGGTG
>JBBPLQ010000874.1:0-13193 GCA_038089855.1 Royoungia palumana
CTATGTTGGTCTAGAATCCATGCTCCACAGCGCTGTTGATCGGAGAAAAGGCAGCGAGTATCATTGCAGAGGATCTGGGTATACAATTATAACTAATGGAAAGTGCGTCCCCACGTAGAGCGTAGTACAAGTCAGGCGTACGGGACTTTTGCTTACGTAGGACCCTCCCGAGTAATACCGTGACCCAGGAACATTTCTTCTTAACCGTATCAGTACTCTGATTTACCTCTCAATCTCACATGTGATGACCTTCAACAATGTCACCTGTTATCGGGTTGCACCACTCCAAGCATGCTACAAGTTGGCTTTCATGCGATTCTGCTCTCATATCGACATTTTTTCTGTAGGCTGTGCTACGACGTACCAGGTATATCGTGCCGTCAAAGGTTTCGTTTGTCTTGGCCTTGCAAATATCATACATCCACCATCTTCGCTCTGACAGCGGCGAAGGTCGTGGGAATGTCCTATTCTCCGTATTTTTGTGAAGAGGCAGGAAATATAAATGGCTTTAGATCGAAGGCTCTCGCAAAACTGTGCATCTTCATTCCCTTGCAATTAGTTCTTTTCTTTTTACACCACGTCAGGATCACTGGTCTCTGATGTCATTCTCACTGGAGGCGTGTTTGTTTGTAGCTTTGCCAGTTTGTGGTTTCCTCACAAATAAGTACCTCATCAGGAGGAACCACGGCCTGGGTTATCGTGGGCCGATTACTCGCCACAGATCCCACTCTCAAGATTCTCATCCTTGGAAATGATGAGCACACGCGGGATATCCTTGACCATGTCCAATCCTTCAGATACAGAGGCCATCTCATGCCACCGTCCACCACTGTCATTGAGCGTTGGGAAGCCTAGTACATATCTCAACGAAGGTGCGCCGATTGTTCTATGCGGCCGAAGTATGTGTCTTGTAGTCATTCTATTTCATCTCACTTACTGTTTCTTCGATATCACAGTTGTGTTATATACGCGAGGTGCAGCATCAGACTTACGATGACTGGTCAGCGCTGAGTAATACAGGATGGAGCTTTAGCAAACTTCTGCCGAGCGGTGACAACAGTTTGTGTCATGACTCGTTTTCTAACGAACCATATAGATTGAAATGTTCACACCTATAACTGGCAGAGCAGGTCATGGGTACTCTGACTCCGTCCAAATATCTATTCCTAAAGCTAACTTAGAGCTTGACGATTTCCTGGGGTTTTTTTGTTTCAGTTACTAAATGGACTCATTTATTCCAACGATCGCAGTGGCTTCAATTTCGCGTTCTGTAGGTGTTAGTTGGGGTGTTCTTTGCAGGTCCATTGACGAGACGCCTTCCTTAAGCTAGGAATGTGTGCAATGAAACCTCACGATCAAAGCGGGGCGGTTGATGAGCGACTGAATGTATATGGGGTCACCGGAAGGCCTCAAGATAGCAGGTATATGATAAAGTTTTTTGGAACAGTGCTTGCACTTGATGCTGACGAACTGGTCTCGGCAGACATGTCTATGCCCGTCCAATGTTGGAAATGTATGTCACCTTGTTTCCATAATATAATGACCTATCTGACTTTTTTGCTGTCCCCTTTAGAATATGTATTCCACAGCGTTACTGATTGGGGAGAAGGCGGCTGCCATTACTGCGCAGGATTTAGGCATAGAATTGCGCGACCAATAGCGAAGCTGCCTCAGTTGCCCTTCCGGGCGCGATGGCTGATGCAAGCGGCATCGTGCCCCAGATGGCCAAATAGTATCTGCAAGAAGTTCTCACGATTACCTTGTATTACCGCACGCTCAGTGTGCTCTTGCTGTCCCTCACATTTTTAGAGCTTCGCCCATCGACTCAAGTGATCCAAGACAGAACATATGTTGTATCATTTCGCTTCGAGTTATAATTAATCAACCGCAGAGCAGATCCCTGAGGTCTAACCACGCAAGCGCTGACAGTCTCGTTTGACAGGAACTTCTCGTTCGCACGGTCCCGGTCATTCTCTGAATATCACTTTCAACTTGAATGCCGAAGATCCGATATAAAGCCTAAACCAGACCTTTCTCACCTGATTCCTCCCCATACACCATGTTAGAATCCTCAGTCTTCGACATCATATTTGCTGGAGGTAGTTTTGTGGCTCTTACTTGCTCGTATTTTACTCATAGCACCTGACATCAGGAGGAACCACAGCCTCCGTTGTTGCAGGCCGATTACTGGCCGCAGTTCCCACTCTCAAGATTCTCATCATTGAGAGTGGCCAGCACACACGGGATGTCCTTAGCCATGTCCAACCTTTCAGATACGGAGAACATCTCCTGCCAACGTCCACCACTGTGTCATTCAACGTTGGGAAGCCTAGTACACATCTCAACGGACGCGCGCCGATCGTTGCATGTGGGCGAAGTGTAGGCGGTGGCTCCGCTGTAAATTGTAAGTTGTGAGGTGATGGTGAATTGGACACGACCTCGTTTCATCCTGCACTTATTCGCCATTCGAATTCATCCCATTCCCGACATTTTGACCTCATAGTTATGGTATACACACGAGGTGCAGCTTCGGACTATGATGACTGGGCAGCATTGGGGAATGCAGGGTGGAGTTTCAAGGATCTTTTACCGTTGATTAGAAAGGTAATCGTATTACGACGACAATTTTATGTGTGGGAGACGATCTACAGCTGAATCTGGCAGATTGAAACGTTCGCACCAGTAACTGGCCGAGCAACCCATGGGTACTCTGGCCCAGTCCAGATATCTACTTCTAGAACCAACTCCGGGGTTGGAGATCAATTATTACAAGTGGGAAAGTTGTACGATCCTGGACGCCCACAGGTTGACGATAACAACGACTTCAAAACTCCAGATGGATATAGTGTGAGTGATATCTTATATTTATACGTGATCTGACACAAACACTTTGAAAATTGTTTTTTGTTTGTACCAGCCGGCTTACAGGTAAAAGTCATGCAAGAGGACGAATAACATTCGTGGGTTAATTTACTGTCAAAAGGTACATAGACCCCAGAACTGGAAAACGTTGTGACGCAGCCTCCCGGTATCTCTACCCACATTCGGACAACCCCAACTTGATGATCCTAACTGGGAAGCGTGTCAAGCGCGTCATTGTCAAGTGTGTTGACTCGAATAGATCATGCATACATCTGCTGACGTCTATATAGGAACCGACGCGCAGTTGGTGTGGAGTATACCTCAGATGCGATATCCAATCCAGGAGCCAATAAAGAGCTGATTGTCGTCAATGCCACAAGATTGGTTGTCATTTCTGGTGGGACATTGGGTTCGCCAGCAATTCTGGAGCGTTCAGGGATTGGTGCCCCGTCTGTCCTCAAAAGCAATCACGTCGATATTTTGGTTGATTTGCCTGGTGTAGGGGAATGCTATCAGGGTATGTTTGGTCAACTTCTAGCTTCCGGCTCAGAACGACTAAGCTGCCCAAGACCATTGTGGTGTTTTTCCTCTATACCACGCTTCAGAGGAAACAGAAACGATGGATGATGTTTGGTCCGATCCGAAAGTAGCCACTGGTGAGGTGTTTTTTTGAGTTAATCACCATAACTGTGCGATGCGAATGCAATTGTCAGCATGGTCAAAAGAATGGGAAGAGAAGGGAACTGGGAAGATTGCGTGCAAGTCAGTCGTATTATTTTCATCGCTTTCATGATTGCTGAACACCATATGTAGTGGGATTGAAGCCATCTTGAAGCTTCGTCCAACACCAATGCAGCTTGCATCTAGCGGTCCTGCATTGCAAGCAAGATGGAACTCGTTTTTCAAGAACTACCCCGACAAGCCAATGGTCATAATTGGTTCTCTTTCTGGGTGAGTACAGTCCCTCCCCTGCGTTGCAATTTAAATGAACTTCTGTTTCTCGGATTGTGTGGCCAGATTTCCTATGGATCGCTCCATACTCGTTGGCGATAAATTTTTCTCTTTGGCCTACTTTATTGTAAGGGAAAACGTTTCAATACAATTTGAGTGTGAATCTCACCCTCCTTTCTGGCTCACTGGTACTTCAGCTATATCCGGAGTTACTGGGTAGTGTCCACATTACGTCCGGCGAGGATCCCAATGCACCCCTTGATTTTGATCCCGACTATTGTTCCAAGTCCGTCTTTCACCGGTGCAACTGCAGTGAGCTATACTGATAAATGTGACATTCAGGCCCGGAGATGTCGCCCAGATGACTTTGTGTTATAAAATAACACGCGAGCTCGCTCGGCGAATGTCTGCATATCGGGGTGAAGCAGCTGTCGGACACCCACAGTTTCCCGCTTGCAGTCCCGCTGGTTGCAGGGAAACAGATGGTCCCGTTCCGATAGATGCACCTGACATCATTTACTCTGAAACGGACGACGAGGCTATCGAGAAATACATTCGTGACGGAAGTGAGTGTCCTTATCTGACCTCAGTTTGTCTCAGGTACTGAGTTCTTTTCTGCACAATGGCTGTAGTAACTTCGACTTGGCACTCGGTGAGTGCCAGAACGATTCTTCCCTTTCAAATTGCGCCGACACAATTTGTTGTTCTAGCTTGGGACATGTGCCATGAAACCCCGTGACAAAGGCGGGGTAGTTGATTCGCGGTTGAACGTATATGGCGTGGAAGGCCTCAAGGTCGCAGGTACGTGTCGCAAGAACCCGTAGGGCTTGTACTACTCGATCCTAATCGTGGGCTTGACAGACTTGTCCATTTGTCCGGGCAATGTGGGAAACGTACGTCGCACTGCATCACTCTTGATGACATATCTAAGACACTTTAGAATACGTATTCCACTGCGCTGTTGGTTGGAGAGAAGGCAGCAGCCATTATTGCAGAGGATCTGGGATTTGAACTCTAATGGAGGACCATATCAATCGAACTTGAGTATTTAGGCTGTCAAATTGTTGTACACCTATGTCAGTACGGTTGGCTACCTGGCCCCCTCAAACGTCCGACGACAAACTCCACGACAGCTACTACAACGCCGCTTCTTGGCTTGGTGATTGAGGCTTGGTAACTCCATGGGGGGCTACCAACTTGAATAAACTCTGCAATGTGACCTTTGCCAACGTGCCGGTATCCGTTCACCGTCATCTCGGAAACTTGCGATATGGTCAGCTGACTGATGCTTGACTCACGAGCTCATATGCATTTGCCGTGATGGAATTGATGGCCGCCGAGCACATGCACGGGAGGGTCTGGAATTCGCAGGTTTATATGATAGGGAAGAGCTTCCTCCTACTACCTTGTGGAGATAGAAGGGACATCGAAGGATAGCATCTGAATCATGCACTTCGTCAATTGGGCATGAAGGCCCGCGTATGTACTGAGGAGTTAACTTCCAACGACACTCCCCGACGAGCCTGAAAGTGAGAATGGGCAGCATCAATATTGGTAATCCAGCTGGGGGGTCCTGAGACACATTCTAGTTGGCGAAGTTCCGAAGCAGCTCGTTACTGCAGGCGCCGTAATAAATAAATATCAGCTAAGCTTGAAGTTGAAACAACGTCGATGATCGCGTACCAGGCCAGTATGGCAAATCGGCTTGAATTTCCCCGCTTCAGCTTGGCGCAGACGTTGTTATTAACCACCCAGCGAACTTGGCACTTTAATTTGTAGGGTATACACCGAGCTGATCGTTGTCGGGACTTCCCGGAAAACCACGTGTTCAGTATAACTACTTCAGGAAGGTGATCTTGGGTAGGCCATTGAACACTCAAAAAAATCGTACCTCAGGACCAAGTACAGCGGAAGAGCTCGAGTCACTCACCAGACCGGGATGCTCCAGACGAGCTACTTGGTTCGGGAGCGCAGAACCTCAGTGAGTCTCTCAGCCCGTTTCACTCGACTCTATAGGCTCGCCCCGTAGTTTCCGAGGCTTCGCTGGGGTCACACAATTTGTGCGACTGTGCACTTGACTTCGAACTGGAATCCCGCTGTCATATGATAATGTAAGTCGTTCAAGTTATAAGTTATTGGAAGTACTGACGAGAGAGAACTCTGAACAAGTATGTGCGTCCCCGAATTCCAAATGGTATCACACGTACAACACCTTGCGTGATCTCACGGTGAACCAGTTGGGTTTTTTTTTGGTTCCGACTTCCCGCGCTTCTTGGAAGACTTGATCATGATATATATAACTCGTTGTTATCACCTCGACTCGTGTTACTCGCCTCCGACTGCGCATCTTGCAATCTCAATAGTTGCTCCACACTAAGAGTTCATGTCCTCAGTATTTGACATCATCTTTGCCGGAGGCGAGTTCGTACGCATTTCATTTGTGCCAGTGTTAGCCTAATTATTTTACTCTTAGGCGGAACGACTGCCTGTGTCGTCGCTGGCCGCTTAGCTGCTGCGGATCCCTCTCTCAAGATTCTCATCATCGAGAGCGGTCAACACACTCTGGATGTCCCTAGCCATGTCCAACCTTGCAGATACGCCGAGCACCTCTTTCCAACCTCCACTACAGTTTCATTCCACGTTGGGAAGCCTAGTGCCCATCTCAATGGACGTGCACCTATCGTTCCATGCGGCCGTAGTGTAGGAGGAGGATCAGCTGTCAATTGTAAGTCATGTGGCTATGGTGCCCACGGTGTATCGTTCCGATCACTTAAGAATACTCCGCCCCTTTCGCTGTCGTCGACATATGCAGTCATGGTTTACGTACGAGGTGCCGCATCGGACTACAATGATTGGGCAGCATTTGGCAACGAGGGCTGGAGTTTCAATGAGCTGATGCCTCTGATTCGGAAGGTTAGTTGTTGATATCAAGTCTCAGAGTCGTTTCCAACCAAATGCGCAGCTAGAAACGTTTACACCAATATTAGACAGATCGACCCATGGTTACTCGGGTCCGATCCATATATCCGCCAAAGGAACTGATTTCGGAATCGGAAAACAATTCTTAGAAGTAGGGAAGGCATACGATCCAGGCCGTCCACAAGTCGATGATGCCAATGACTTCGAAACCTCAAATGCGTACAGTGTGAGTTTTAACATGATCTACAGGCAGACTTAGCTGACATTTCCACTAGCCATTTTACAGGTGAGAATCCGTGTTAAAAACCATGAGTTCGCTTGCCGATGCATTATTATTTGAAGATATGTTGATCCTGCGACCGGGAAACGCTGCGATGCAGCTTCCAGATACTTATATCCTCATTTGAAAAAGTCAAATTTAGAGATCGTGACTGGGAAGCGTGTGAAGCGTGTCATTATTGAGTCCGCTAATTTCAAATTATAGCATTGCATTGACTGATGTCGGTGGCAGGAATGGACGTGCTGTCGGTGTGGAGTATACCTCAGACGCGATATCGAACCCAGGAGCAAGCAGAGACCTGTTCATTGCCAAGGCCACAAAGTTGGTGATTGTTTCTGGTGGAGCATTTGGTTCGCCAGCTATTTTGGAGAGGTCAGGGATTGGTTCCCCTTCCATCCTTGCAAAGAACAATGTAGATGTCCAAGTCGATTTACCTGGCGTCGGAGAAAACTATCAAGGTATCTCCATCCCATTCAAGTGTTACGGTCCCAACATCGTTCTCATCGTTTCACAGATCATAATGGTGTCCTTCCGGCGTTCCGCTCGTCAGATGACACTGAAACTATGGATGTCTGGAACGAATTGGGCCCGGAGGCAATGACAAGTGAGTTGTTTGTGCTATTTCATCTCCGTATAAAGCCGTTTCTGATGTCAACATGATCATCAGCCCATTTGAAAAAATGGGAAGTCAATGGTACAGGACAGATTGCCCACAAGTCTGCTATTTTATCCTATCCGCCGCTTTTACCTGCTGATTCTATGTCAGCGGAATAGAAGCAATGGTGAAAATCCGCCCATCAGCAGCTGAATTACTCACCGCTGGGCCAGCACTACAACAGAGATGGGAAACATTCTTTAAATATAATCCCGACAAGCCAATGGCAATGATCGTGCCAGCTTCGGGGTAAGCCGCAGTCGCCTCAGCAAACGTGATATTCATATTTTATTGCAGTAACCCCCTTCGTCTCCCATTGGCTGGTGGAAAACTTATCTGTGCGATATACTACCTTGTAAGAAAGCAGAGAAAAACGTTTCATCTTCGGTCTGACTTATTGATATTTCAGATGTACCCGGAGTCGATTGGTAGTGTCCATATAGCATCGGGCGAGGACGCAAACGCTCCTTTGGACTTCGACCCCAACTATCTCTCCACGTATATATTTTACTCCCCCTTCCCTCACGCAGCACTGACGAAGCCATTGACCAGACCTGGTGATATTGCTCAGCATACCCTGCTTTACAAAATGACACGCGAACTCTTCAGGCGTATGCCTGCTTATAGGGGCGAGGTGGCCGCATATCATCCGCAATTCCCTATTGGCAGCCCTGCCGCCTGTAGAGAAACAGACAACCCTGTTCCGATAGATGCACCGGACATCGCGTACTCTGAAGCGGACAATGAGGCTATCGTTAACTTCAGTCGCGATAAATGTAGGTCGATGGTCGTGGCTGATTTCATTTCGATTGCTGACCCACTTGCTGCACGGGTATTTGTAGTAATGACAACATGGCATTCGGTTGGTTCCAACTGTACTCTTTCATTTGGTTGTCGTTAATAAGGTTTTGATCCAGGTTGGAACATGTGCTATGAAGCCTCGTGACCAAGGTGGAGTCGTAAATGCACGCCTGAACGTATATGGCGTTGAAGGGCTCAAGGTTGCAGGTACGTACTAATACCAAGCTCACGTTTGCAACTGTCTGATAGTCTGAGCTCGCTAGACTTGTCTATTTGTCCCACTAATGTCGGAAATGTACGTCTAAAAGTGTCCATTTGTTATTTACAAGTGTTATTGATCGGGTCGTTTGCAATTTTTTCTAGAATACTTATTCCACGGCATTGTTGGTCGGGGAAAAGGCTGCGACTATCATTGCGGAAGATCTGGGTATAGTACTACATGATTGATGAAGAAAGGCGCAGTTTCCACAAGAATTGATAATACTCGATATTATCTAAAGAACGTGTAATTTCTACTTTTTTGTTACGATTTCGTCCGGTGGTCTTCATCCTCGGCGGACAGTCCCGATGCGGGCACAATTCGGCTCACTGGCATGACTTCTGAGTGCTGAGTCGTGCTAGTACAGCCGCCGAACGTTCGCTTGTATACATTAGATTTCATCTTTCAGCTTTCCATGTTCGACATCATCTTTGCCGGTGGCAAGTTACTTGTGTGATCTCTGCCACTTGCTTTACTCAACCAATTTCAGGAGGGACGACTGCGTGTGTTATCGCTGGCCGATTAACCGCAGCAGATCCTGCTCTCAAAATCCTTATCATTGAGAGTGGCCAGCACTCGCGCGACGTGCCTTGCCACGTACAACCCTGTAGATATGTCGAAAACCTCGCGGCAGGTTCCACTACAGTTTCGTTCCACATTGGAAAGTCAAGCACGTATTTGAATGGACGCGCCCCAGTCGTTCCATGCGGCCGAACACTCGGGGGCGGTTCCGCTGTCAATTGTAAGTCGAAGGTGGCTACCAACTTGCTATCCTGTTAACTCGGATCGGCCTGTTCGTTGCGAACATTTTGATATGTAGTCATGATGTACGTGCGAGGCTCCGCGTCGGACTATGACGATTGGGCAGCATTGGGCAACGAAGGTTGGGGCTTCGAGGAAGTGCTTCCTTTGATCAGAAAGGTGAGTGCTTGAGCATCAACCCAAGTACCATTAGGCATCGCCGTGGAATAATTTACGTCCGGTCGGTGTAGATTGAAACGTTCGCCCCGATATCAGACAGACCAACCCATGGCTATTCGGGTCCGGTCGGGATATCCGCCAGAGGAACCGAATTCGGCGTTGGAAAACAGTTCCTGGAAGTAGGAAAGGCGTATGATCCAGACCGCCCTCAGGTTGACGATACCAACGACTTTAAGACGGCAAATGCGTATGGTGTAAGTATATCAGCACAACTTATGGAGGAACTTGGCTGACCAATTCCATTAGCCAGCTTATAGGTGAGCACAGTGGAGACAGAAACGTAGAGCCTGCTAGTTCATTCTTGATCGCTTCAAGATACGTCGACCCCGCGACCGGGAGACGCTGCGATGCTGCTTCCCGATACATGTATCCGCATTTAGGGAATCCAAATTTAGTGGTGATGGTCGGGAAGCGCGTCAAACGTGTCATCATCGAGTATGTTGATTTCAACGGGTTCTACTTACTTCTCCATCAACCCATACCGCCGATGATAGGAACGGGCGTGCGGTCGGTGTCGAGTATACCTCAGATGCGATATCAAGCCCAGGGACGAGTAGAGAGTTGATTACTGCCAAGGCTGCGCAGCTGGTAATTATTTCTGGAGGAGCATTTGGTTCCCCATCCATCCTGGAGAGGTCAGGGATTGGTTCTCCGCGCATTCTCGCAAAGAACAATATAGATGTTTCTGTCGATTTACCTGGCGTCGGGGAGAATTATAAGGGTATGTCAGATACATTTCACCGAAAAGCGCTTCTGCTAACATGGCATTCTTTGACTTGAAGACCACTACAATATCCGTCCGGTGTTCCACTTGTCGGAGGAGAGTGAAACCATGGATGATGTATGGAGTGACTCTGGAGCAATCACTGGTAAGTAGTCATCCAATGCTGCGACAGAAATCATTCAGTTTCTCATCACATGTCTGCCAGAGTTTGTGAAAGAATGGGAAGCCAGTGGAAAGGGGAAGGTAGCTTATAAGTTCGTCTATACTTTGCGAAAACTGTTACTTGCTCAGCATCTTCATAACAGCGGGATCGAAGCCATGCTAAAAATGCGCCCGACAGCAGCAGAATTGGCTTCTGCTGGGCCTGTGTTACAGATGCGATGGAAGACGTTCTTTCAACACAGACCTGACAAGCCCATGGCCATGATTGTGCCGTTTTCCGGGTATAACCTACTCTTACATCGTGCGTATTACCATTCATTATGTCTCGCCAGTTTCCGCCTGCATCACTCCCTGGTTGGCCGGAAATTCATCTCTGTATCCAACTACATTGTAAGGAACAAAATCGAAAAAATTGTCCACATTCTTTCTGATAAGATGGCACTCAAGTTGTACCCAGAGGCAATCGGACATGTTCATATTACTTCCGGCGAAGATGCAAATGCGCCGCTAGACTTTGATCCTGAATATTGTTCCAAGTATACCTCCCCTTGATCGCTGTGATATTCTCTGCCTCTGAAACCCGGTTCCCAGGCCGAGCGATATCGCTCAGCTCACCCTGTTGTACAAAATGACGCGTGAACGCGTCAGGCGTATGCCCGCATATCGGGGTGAGGTGGCCATATATAATCCACACTTTCCTGCTGGCAGCCCTGCCGCATGTAAAGAAGCGGATGACCCCGTTCCGATAATGGGCCCAGATATTGTATATTCCGACGAAGATGATGAGGCCATCGTCGACTACGTTCGCAATACGGGTGAATCGACATTTGTTCGAGCCACTAAACTTGTCCGCTGACCTCGTCCAACAGCGGCCACGAGTTGGCACTCGGTCAGTTTCCCGACGATCCGATATATAATGAATTTCTTGCTTAGCGCGGTTATCTAGCTTGGGACGTGCGCCATGAAGCCTCGTGACCAAGGCGGGGCAGTTGATGCACGTCTGAATGTATATGGCGTAGAAGGCCTCAAGGTTGCAGGTACGACCTGATGGTCGCTTAGGTCGCAGTTAATTGACAAAGCTAATCGGCTCTGACATTGGGTTTGCTAGATCTGTCCATTTGCCCGACCAATGTCGGAAATGTACGTCGTGCTCTTGTATACAACATCATTGATGCATGGTTTTCCTTGTTTTAGAACACGTACTCCACTGCATTGTTGATCGGAGAGAAGGCTGCGACTATCATTGCAGAGGATCTAGGAATGAAATTGAATGACGAATAGCACTGGGAAATCAGCTGTAGCCTCAAAACCCCTGTAACATGCCTACATGCGCAAGCGTACTCATTTTGACCTGTAATAGTACTAACATTTTTGACAAGTTACGTTGCACTCTTGCTTTGGAGGTTTAGCTTCCACTATTTAAGTTCTAAATTCAGATCCTCTGCGATAATTGTTGCTGCCTTCTCTCCGATCATCAACGCAGTGGAATACGTATTCTGAGTCGAAATAGAAAACAATCAAGCTGACTATATTCTTGTGCAACAGCAGGACGTACATTTCCAACGTTGGTCGGGCAAATAGACAGATCTGCAGAGCTTTCGTCATCAATAACAGGTATAAGGGAGCCTTCCGTCACATACCTGCTACCTTGAGACCTTCCACACCGTAAACGTTCAAGCGCGCATCCACAACCCCTCCCTGGTCACGCGGTTTCATGGCGCATGTTCCGAGCTGGACTGATGAATTAACGGATGTTTAAAACGTAAAACCACTGCGGGAGCTGACCGAGTGCCAAATAGACATGACTGAGATGATCGTTGCACAGATTAATCCTCAGCAACGGAAAGAACGATGACTTGACCAACGATGACTCACCCGAATCGCGATGAAACTTCGCAATAGCTTCGTCATCCGCTTCAGAGTACACTATGTCCGGTGCATCCATCGTAACAGGGAGATTTAATTCTTTACAAGCTGCCAAACTGCCAACAGGAAACTGCGGATGAAAGGCGGTCACCTCGCCTCGATATGCAGGCATACGCCTGGCGCGTTCGCGTGCCATTTTATAAAAAAGAGTAAGCTGGGCGATGTCCCCCGGTCTGGAAAACAATTTAGTTTCAGTTGACAAGATATATTGCAGTGGAGGGAATGAGAGGCGTACTTGGAACAAAAATCCGAGTCAAAATCGAGTGGCGCGTTGGCATCTTCCCCGGATGTGATGTGAACACTTCCAAGTAGCTCTGGGTAGAACTCAAGTGCTGATATCAGAGAGAATCGAAGTACATATACGAGGCTTACAATGTAATAGCCCACACAAATAAACTTGTTTCCATTGATCGTGGAGTGATCGAGAAGGAATCTAAATTAAAAAAAAAAAAAAAAAAAAGCGTAGATACTTATTCACAGCCTCAGGATGAAGCTGCGACCCACCCGGATATTGTTTCAATGAGACCCATGGCCTTGTCCGGACTGTGTTCAAAGAAAGTTTCCCATCTGCTTTGCAATGCAGACCCGCTGGACGCCAACTGCGCAGCTGTCGGTCGCACTTTCATGAAAGCTTCAATGCCGCTAGGTGACTATTTCAGCACCTGGATGAATA
>JBBPLQ010000875.1:0-13192 GCA_038089855.1 Royoungia palumana
AGAGCTATTAGTATACTTGTGGGGCCTCCTCAATCCCATCGCCCTCGTCATCTCCGATGACCTCAATAACATCATCAACTGCCTGTGAAAGTGCCTCCTTAGATAAGTTTGTGCTGACAACTTTAGCAAGCAGGTCCTCATCATCATCGTCGTTGAGATGCATGTCTTTTTGCGAAGTGATCCAGCCTTGCGTGAAGTTGAGGCGATCTTTCTTCAAAAAGAACTTAAGCATTTGCAATGCTTCCATGAGGATGGGACTGATGCGATTGTGGTGCTTTGTGGTGGTTTCTGTGCTAGACGAGAATACTCTTTCACAGGGCACAGATGATGCTTGGATCGGAAGATAGTCCATAGCAATTTGGAAGAGAGTTGGATAGGTCAAACGAGAGAGCTAAAGAGGTGTGAGACAACATATTAGGATAGTACAAGACAAGACTTACCTCCCAAAACGCTAAAAGGTCAGTACCTTCTGGGCTCGTATTTCCTGTAACATAGGCATTGAACTCTTGCCCAACCGTCTGAATCCCGACGGACGGACGTTGCATATGCATAGTTGGTAGGCCGAGCCCAGCATACCGTCCCATGAGTGAGCTAGGAACTCGCCGGGGCTGATTGGGCTCTTGAGGGCAAACCGGGGAAGTGTCTGAATCTGTTGCACCGTTCCGAGCCCTATAGTCATTCATCTATATGAAATGGCAAATAAAAAAATATTCCATAGATAAATATGCCTGTGGAACAAACATACCAATGAAATGAGCATTGTCTTCACTTCCGCAACATCATCAGGATCCCATTGTTGCTCGATCCATGTTAGGCGGATACTTGGATCTATGACTGGGAAGTTTGAACATGATAAGTTAGATTGATGGATTAATCTTGAAGGGGGACTTACGCATCGCAATGGCATAAGCACGGGTTTGTCCCATGCGCTTGTAATACAATCTTGCATATTCTAAGCCAGGGTGGATGTAAGGAGCACAGCGTGGTGCTACACTGCTAAGGTGGTCCTATTGTGCGATGAACATCTCAAACGCAGGGACCGCCCTGCTGAGTAAGGGTATACTCTCGCTCGACATACCCTGTTGCGCACTGTGGGAAATCTAGATAGAACAATAGTGGTTAATACCAGCTACTTAAAATATGATGGCAAACATACATACCTCGAGGATGACTTCCATGTCTTCAATGACTTGCCAATCCATCGCTTCAAGCTTCCAACTTGCAATGTTGCGGTGCATGGGCATCTGGAAGAAGTAGTCGAGAGCCTGTTGGAGTTAGATATCTGTACACAACGTCGAATTGTTATACTTACCTGTCGAAGCATCCTTAAGCGGTTGAGCATAAAGTAGATTGAGTCCCAATGGGTCTTAATGTTGTGAAGGAGCTCCAGAAAAGGGAGCTTTGTTGGCTTGCCGGTTTCGTCAACAAACCAATTCATTTGGTTACCGGTTGTTATAGCGGAACGGAAGCTTTCACGACGAAGGCTGGAGGCACGGACAACACAGACAATGTTTCGGCCAAGAGTTATGGGATCGCGACGAAGGGCTTCAATGTAGGCATTCTTATCGATGTTGTCACCCAAGGCACTAACCCATGCTTCACCAACGGCAGAGAAATCTGCGGAACTATAGTCTTCAGTGACGTGCTTAGAGCAGATGTTGAGGATGTGCGGGAAGCACATGATCCTATGGTCGATAGGATCGAACTCTATGCCTCGCTCGGCCAGGAGGCGAGACAGTTCACACATTGCAGAGTCGTTGTTACGTGCGTTGTCGAGCGTGAAGTGCCCAATCTATGGGGAGGGTTAGGATTATTACACCGTGACCTGTATGTGAATACCTACACGTTCTGTGACGTTAGCACGATCAAGGAGATGTAGGATTATCTACCCAAGATTTACACCTGTGTGGCTTCCAGGGATGTGGTGGAATGCAATGAGGCCCGCCTTAAGCTTGGGGGTTCCAGGATTATCACATTTTGCCACCCAGTGGGCTGTGAGGGCCAGAAAAGGACGAGTGTTCACATCCGACCATATGTCAGATGTGAATGAAATCCGTCCAACAGCGTCCTGTAGTGTGATAGCAATGATACAATTCATTCAACCAGGTGAAGGAATACTTACGGCGAGTTCTCATTTCAATGATTGGAAGTAGTCCTTCCATGTTTCGATAATTAGCTCGTGGAGCTTGCTGCAGTGAGGGATGAGAGTATCGGTTAGGTCCTGGCGGAGGAGAAGGATCAGCTGGCGAAATTCAGGACACTCGATCACATTGATGGACTGGTTTCACCATTCCAGTATCAGTGATGTGTGTGATTCAGTGATCTGTAATTACTTACCTGGTCATCGGCGACTATGAACCTCATGAGATAGTGATGAAATGTGACAGGTGAAAATGGGGGCAAACCAGCACCTAGAGATGCTGGCTGTGATCCTGGGACGTCGGGTAGTAGGTCGCCAGGTGCAGGTCATGGGGGAGGTGGAAGATTGTGGATAGTGATGCCGGGCTTCTGGAGGGTTTCACGCAATGTTGTCAGTGTGTAGCCCATGTTGAGCGCTGCCTTGACCGATTCAATGTATATTGGCCAGCCATTTTTCTGAGCAAGCTCCAAAAACTCTTCAATATGGAACTTCTCGATGTGTGGATGAAGCGAGTGATTTGATGTAGAGTGGCGATAAGTAAAAGACCTGTCAGATGGAAAATTTTGGGGATCAGTATCTTTCAGCTTCCTAAACTGAATATTAGAAAGATTGACTGACAGCGGAATCCCAGGACTTACTTGCACAGGTTACATACTGTATCCTTGTCCTTGCACTTGGTAAAAAAATGATGGATGTCGTGCGCAGAACGGTTTCCCGTTTGGCTGCTCCGCGTATCTGAAGCCAGGGGGTCAGCACCCGAATTTCCAGTATTTAGAGCAGTATTGGTCTGGATTGCGGCCGCTGCATCACGGGGTGTACGTGCCCTGGGAATCGGACGTTCCTTGGGTTCTTGACCATCAACCTCTTCCTCGGAGTCACTACTAACATCTCCGATATCGAAGAATTCTCCTTCTTGATGATTGGTGGCAGGAGGTGCAGCAGAGGGAGCAGGCGGTCGAACTGGATCACAATGACGGCGAGGCCTGCTGCGTGGGCAAGCAACAGGGTGTTCTGGTTGCTCAGATTCAGCAGGAATAGGGTTAGATGTCCCCTGGGTAGTAGTTGCTATTTGTTCGCGATGACAACGAACCATGGTGACTAGAAAATTAGAAGTGGAACAGGGTTTGAGTAACTGTTGGTAGTGACTCACATTTTATGTCTGATCATAGCGGCGTAGCCCACAACCGCGCACCTGGAGGCAACAACGAGGACGGCCTTGAGGCCTTGAGGCCTCCCAGTGAAGTGGCTATGATCAGGCATGGCTGGATATGTCCGGGCATGTATTCTTACTCCGTACATAGGGAATCAGAGAATGTTATGCATGCTGATACAGTACGGTTTCTGACTACATATGATATTCTGAGGTACGACATAGCAAAAAATCTTGTTTACGTGTTTGCTAACCATAAGGGATCGTCGCTGTCTTCAGCATCAAGGTCCTCCCATTCGTTAACTTTCAGATCAGCTTCTGGTTCACTGTTGATACTAGCATCGAGAGAGGCGATCACTTCCTGCTCCTCATCACCAGGGCCATTGGACGATGTTCACCGCTTTTTAAAGACACAGTTATCGTCTTCGTCACCGGCGTCAGCTTTGGTATTGAGGTAAGATGTGGTCCGTTTTGACAGGTCTGCTCGCTGTACTTCTTGCCTGACGATATGAGACGCAGTGGACGTAGATGGAGATGAGACGCAGTGGACGTAGATGGAGATGAGCACCTTTTACATTTATGATCGGAGGAGGTGCATTGTCAACGGCCATAGCGTCATCGACATGGACGGGGACAGGGTCTACGTCCTCCTTTACATCTTTGAGGTGGCACACTCGTGGTTGTGGGACGACCTTGGAAGTACCGTGGGTTGTGGCAATGGTGGAAAGCGGTTGATGATTACCAGTGGACGTTTTGGTTATTTTTTTATGACGATGCCATCAAATTTTGCTTTTACGGATGGGAGATCGATGGGTTTACTCTTGGCCCCTTTTGGTGCAAGAGCCAACTTAGCCTTGTTGGGTTCTTGGGAACCTGAGCGAGGGTATCACGTTTGCACTTCCCCTGCGTCGTGGGGTCGACATCATTCTCCTTTGCCTTTACCCTGGAAGCGGCGGTGGGGGCGGTTGCACGACTGAGAGCCGTGCTCTGGGCTGTGGATGACTGAGGACCCTTGGAAGGTGGCTTCGGGCGGGTGGTAGGACAAGAAGTAGCGTTCTCGTGGTGCGTTGAGAGTCAGACAATAGTGCGAGTGACACGACGAGTCTAGCAAGATGTCAGTGAGGATTCTTGACAACAATCGATAGACTCACGGGTATCATGCAACATGATGGCAGAGGGGGAAAGGGGGAATCAATGCGAGCGATTGAGATCTTGAAAGGAAGTGCTGATTAGGTAATCAGTGCAGAAACTTCGAGTGTGATGTAGTGTCTATTGTAGTAATGCGACCTGCGAACCAGGCAGGTATTCCAGTCATGCAAGTCATCTCTGCAATAATGGTCCATGAAAGATAATGTAACCGGCGATGTGGGGTGATTTTGAGGTTTGACAACAGACGAGACCAACAATCAAAAGTTTGACTGTGATTGTTGTGATACTGCTGCGACGGTGGCGGCAGCGGCAGCGGCGTGTCATTGCTCAGCAGTGCTGAGCATCAACGCCTTGTTCACAGTGCAAAGTCGTTGAACCTCAATTCTCAGCCTGTTGCAACCTCGTCTGAAGTTGTTGTGCGGTCACCTCAAGGTACTTGACGTGAGTGGTAGTGTGGTCGAGGAGGGAAACCTTGCTCGACTTCTGGTTGGAGACGGGAAGGGCATCCTTAAGTCTGCGGTAGCCATCGTGAAGCTCGTCACGACGCCTCTGCTCGGACTCAATACACTGACGATGGATCGTCCCGCGGTGGAAATCGGTGATGTAATCGCAGGCTGGAAGTCGTCATCATCCTCATCCGAGTCATCGTTCCGAGCCTTACGACGCAGAGCCTTGGCTGCCGAACACGTCGTTGGGGCAGCAATGCGATTGAAATGACTCGGATGAGACCGGGGGATGGAAGCATATGGAACGCTGTGCACCGACGAAGGGGAATGTGTGCCGCTGCCATGGCTGCGCCTTGCCAGAAGTCAGACCATCGGAGGAAAGCTCACCACCGCTGAGATTGTAGACAGCAGGGGGAGAGATGCCATTGTCAGGAGGAGTGTAGGGACGACCAGGAGAAGCGGTCGTGTAGTTGGCGGAGGGGGTGTACGAGTACTCGCCGATGGTGTTGGTCAGGTTGAGGGTGTTGAAGTCAAGATGAGGAGAGGTAGACGAGGAACCTGGTAAGGCCATGGTCGAGATGCCGTAGGGAGACTGAGGATACTGAAGATAAGGCTCGAGGTTACAGAGAGAGAGTTGTAAGAGAAGGAGGCATCAATGAAGGTAGGGCTCCAGGGGTGCTCGAGGAGAGTGGATTCCATGGCGTCGTAGAGAGACAGAGATGAGATGCTGGATATAAAAAAACTGGAATACGAGGGAACGTGAAAACAATGAAGAGCCGGTGTTGCTGTCCCAAGCGCACAATAGAGCACGAGAGCGAAGAAAGGAAGAGAAAGAAAAGAAAAGAAGCCTCGGGTGAGAGTCGGGTCGGGAGGAGAAGATGGGCCTTTGTCATGCGATAGCACTTGAGTCGACTAGCTGACTAGTCGCAGCTTCGGTAGCCAAAGCCGGCGGCTGTTGAAGCCACATATAGTTCCGGCTCGGCTTCAAACATGGTCCGGCTAACCATGGCAACGGCTATGACTTTAGCTGGCGGCAAGCCGAAGCTGCGACAACACTAATCAGCATAGTGTGTTATTTTCCCGGCGCTGTTAGTGCTGCCATCGGCATTAAAGACTGCAATGGGAATGGGAAGTTTCTTTGTTTGGATTTTATTTTATTTTACGTATTTTTGATTGATAAAGATTATGTTTGCTCCGCTATCAAGAAGGGCGGAGACTTTTTCTGGTAAGAGCGTGTTTTCATGATCAATCTCTAGATCTAGGGATATTTCCCAATCTGGATTGAATGTCCTAATAAATTTTTCAGTATATCTTTCTAGGGAATCAAGCACTGGATTATCGTCCCAGCCACGCTCTGTATGAGTCGCCCCTGACGTTTGTAAGTCCGAAAGCATAGATTTGTTTAAATATGAAGAAGAAGGGGAAGACTCGGGATTCGCATAGGGTTCAGTATCGTAATCGTCTAGAGAAAACGTGTCCAAGGGAGAAAAGAAGGACTGACCTTTGCAAATCTGAGTTCCCTTTTTACTCAGTTCGCTTTTCCTTTTCCCTTTTGGAAAAACGCTCTTATTTTGTCATAGGTTTTTCCTTTTAGATCCTCTAGGGATCCAGTTTCCTTAATTTCCTCGATTTTACTGGTCGAGGGGGTTGGTTCGGTGGTGGTGGTGCGGACTTGTTTTCCTTTTGCCACACATTTGAAATGGTGGCATCCACCAACCCACTTGCAGGTGGGACATTGTTGCCTTTTCGGGGCACAACAGTCTTTGGTAAAGTGACCCTGCTTGTCACAATTGAAACATTTTGTGGTGCTCGAGGCACCAGGGGATTCCTTCTTTTGGGGGGTGGCGTTGATAAACCACCCTTCGTTGTCGATCTCCATCAAGTCGACTTGCATGGCATTGGGGTCCTTTTGATGGGAGGACCCTTGGAACATTCCTCCTCTCATGTAGGAAAGAGATTCCATTGCTTGTCCGTATTTACGGATGAGGGCCATGTATGCCTCTACATCCATTGGCCTTCCTTCTTGGAATACCCTTGCAAGTATTCGGGGGTTCATGGCCTTCTCAAGGAGGGCGATGGCATGAGAGTCGGGGATGTTGGCTTGCCTTTTCAGGTTTAGCCACCTGATGAGGAAATCGTCTGTCCTCATGTTTCCTTGGTATATTTTGTTTAATTGGGCAAGTGCCCAGTCTTTTTGGAGATGCGGCTTAAAATAATTGGCGCATTCTTCTCCGAATTTGTCAAAGTCCCTTGCTAGGGGTTTTCCTTCTTTGTCTGTGTCATATAGGGTTGCTAGCCCTAGTTTTGCGTAGCCTCCTGCTTTGTCCCCTTTGAATCGGGAGAGGATTGCAGCTATTTTATCTTGGACTTGGTCCACTTTGTTCATTTTGAGCCAAGTTGTTATCTTGGCCCACCATTCGTCCCATTTGTTTACTTCCCCATTGTATTCCCCGGGGTCTGCCATAATTTCATATTTATGCCCTTGTCCTTCTTTGGGGGCGTGTTGGGAGGCGGAGGTGCCTTGTCCCACTTGTACCTCAAGATCTATTATTTTATTTTCGAGCGCGGTGATTATTTGTAACATATGTATGCATGCTTAGATCTTTAAGTTCCTGTCCATAATCCTGGTTGTGGATGATGGAGTGGACGAGGGGTGCGAGGGTTGTGGACGAGACTTGCATTGTGGGAGAGGAAAAAAAAGTTTTATTTATTTATTGGGGAATGGAGGTGTATGTGGGAAGACGAGAAGGCTTCTTTAGTGTACGTAAGGGGCAGAGAGACCTAACAGTAGGGTCATTGATTTGATCCTAGTCGTGATATCTAGATCTGGAACTGTACTGTCTTCTTTTCTCTTGGTGTGAGAGGGGTCTTTCTGCTATTGATATGTATGTAAGATGGGTCTACTGACTCGGTCCTTTGTCTTTTGGGGATCCGGTCTAGTTGGACTATTATTGGAGATGGAGATCTCTTTGGGCTTAGATGGGACGCATCGCTTAAGGAAAGGGGGGTTAGGGGCGTGTCGAGGTGAAGAGAGGGCTCCTGGCTTTCTCTCTTTATAAGACTGATTGACGAACAAAACCTGACCCTTGTACCACATGACCCTTCTACTTCTTGGGGGTCCAATAATGCGCTCTGCTGATCTAACTTGGGGACTAGGCTGGTGCAACGAAGGGAGCGGACTGCTAATACTGCTCTTAAGAGCCTGTCTTCTGTTGAGTGACTGAATCTGTCCCAGGGTAGATGATGATCTATAACGAGAGCTGAAAAGGTGGCAGCATCGAGGGGCTCTGATGGGGAGTATCTCCTATCTCTCACGGACTCTCTCAACCATTGTACTTCTTTGTCGCTAGCTGCGGGGAGAAGGTTCTCAATAACCTTATATAAAACTTTGAGGTTAGTGGATGTTGAGGAGTAGGGGTGCACTACGCGCGATAGGTTCGTAAGTCCTTCGCCTAGCGTTGACCTTTTTAACGCACTTGTGCTTGAAAATGGGGCTTTGGGTGCATGGGAACATTACTGAGCTTTGTGCGAACTTGATAGTAAGCGGAGCAGAGTAAGAATGAGTTTAATTCAAGTGAAACAACACCCAAATCAATAGGATGATGTGTAGTAGTCGAATCAAGAGTGACTAGCTCTGAGGAGATTGTTTGAGTGGAAAGGACAAGTGAATTAAACTGAGGAATGTACACTACTACATGATGGTATATATAGTGTCCACTGTGTGTGGTCATATTTATGATAGTACACTAAAAAGGAAGGTGGTATGACACTCAGTATCTAATTGTTATTGGATGATAAGAGGAATGAAATGATGTCATAGATAAGACACTGCCTTGGAATGGAAGAGAAGTTGAGAAGCATATAGGATCATATCTGATTGGTGGAATATATATAGGGCTGTGTAAATGTGGCAGCCAATAGGAATAGCTTCCGAGCATAGGTTTGGCATGAGGCGTAAAGAGTCTAGAACAAGTCTGGGTGAAAGGCGGGAGGAACAACATAGCATTCTTGAGGGATGAAGACTTGTTGATAAGATAAGATTGGATTAGATAGCATAAAGACAGGGGTTGAGGGTAGGGGTTTAGGAGCGTTTGTAACAACTACTTATGTAATTCCTTACCTTATCTTGTAGTCTCCCATACTTCACTCCTTTGTCTGTTATTATGATTAACATCTGTCATGTTGTCACACCTGGCCCACAAGTTGTGCTCCTGGCATACTGTTACGACTTCTTTTTCCTTTTAACATATGTACAGGACTTATTCATGGCTACCATTCTCTCTTTACCCAAGAACGGTTGATTTCTTTCTCTTCTTAAAATTTTCACCTCTGAGGATTTCCTTTTTAGGAAATCCAATGTCGGAACCTGTAGTCCCAGATCCGTAGTATACCTACTGCACCACAGCCGAAGATCTCAGTCATCTATGGTCTTCCTCCCTCCTCCCTTTTGCCTTTCTTGTATCGTGGCGTTCCCTCATTCCTTCTCTGTTATTCTTAGGAACCCCGTTCTGTTCCCTTTGGGATCATCTCTTCCTTCCTCATCCTCTTTCGTTCCATAGACCTCCAGAGGGTGTGTTAAGGCTATGTAGGATTTCCGGCGACAACTCTGGTCAACTCCAGATACAACTCCGGAGTTGCACGAGGGGTTTGGGACTTCGGCTTCAGTGACTCAGAGCAGAGCGCTGCGCCCTTACTGTCCTTGTTGGGGGTCCCGGATTTTGGAGGACGAAGAGGACAGAGTGGGTTGAAGGGGGAACTCGAAGTGGAGTGAGACAAGAGAGGAGTGCCGGGGAAGTCTTAGTTGATATTCAAGCTAGAGTATCTATGACAAGGTGCGGACTTATATACGGAGGACGGGAAATGTAACTGGGACGGAGATGAATAAGTCTGAAGTCAGAAGGGTCAGAGTAAGGGTCGGAGACGGGGAATGGACAAGGGTCGACAGAGAACGGAGAAGGGTCAACAGAGAAATGTACATGCAGGGTCGGAGGTAACTAGGACAGAGGCAATACATGACGAGATAGAATGTAAACTATAAACAGAGAATGGAGAGACGGAGTGAAACGGAGAGACGGAGATCTACGGACGGGGTATCGGAGTGTGCGAGAGCGCCGGAGTTGTGTCTTGGAGGTGCAGAATAGGTCAGAGGAACGTCACGTGACACGTTTGTAACACACAATGAATGCACCAAACGTGTTCTCCAACAAATGAAGGACTTAGACCTCCACCTCAAGCTTGAAAAATGTTCCTTCAATGCCGCGGAAGTAGAGTACTTAGGAATGATTGTCCGTCCTGGAAACCTGGCTATGGACCCAACCAAATTGGCCAGAATTGCAGATTGGCCCACCCCCAAAAAGGTTAAAGATATCTGCTCCTTCCTGGGATTTGCCAACTTCTACCGAAAGTTCATTCCTGACTTTTCATCCCATGCACACCCCCTCATCAACCTCACCAAGAAAGACACCCCGTGGCATTGGGACCACCCACAGTCTACCGCTTTCGCAGACCTTTGGGAGGCCTTCCTCCAACAACCCATCTTACACATGCCCGACCTCACCCAACCATTCGTGATTGCCACCGATGCCTCAGCTTATGCATTGGGCGGCATCCTCCTCCAAACCGACTCCAATGGAGAATGGAAACCATGCTCCTACCTTTCCTGCTCCTTCGGCCCTGCGGAGCATAATTATGACATCTATGATCGAGAACTACTGGCTGTCATCCATGCACTCAAGTGTTGGCGCCACCTCCTCCATGGCCACCCCACCCCTATCACTGTCTTTTCTGACCACAAAAACCTCACTTACTTCTGCCAACCCCAGAACCTCAATCGCTGACAAGCCCGTTGGCTCCTTGACCTTGCTGATTTCGACCTGACCTTCTCCCATATCCCTGGCAAATTCCTTGCCAGACCGGATGCCCTCTCCCGACGCCCAGATCACCTTCCCTCTGATACTGGTGACAATACTTCCACTACCCTCCTCCCTGACAACCTGTTTGTTCGTCTTGTCACCCACACTGTTGACGATCCCCTTCGCCAGCTCATTGCCCACTCCACCCCTTCAGACCCATTAGTCCTCAATAAACTTGACCACCTCTTGGGTGACCTCCTGGCCACATTCACCGAATGTCTTGGTGATTGGCAATATGATGCAGGCATCCTCACCTACCAGGGTCGTGTCTATGTCCCCGACCATGCCACCCTCTGCCATGACATTGTGGCCGCTTGTCATGACCACCCCACAGCTGGCCATCCCGGATTCCTCAAAACTCGTCAACTCGTTTCCGCCAATTACTGGTGGCCAGGGCTTGCCCACTTTATCCGTAAATACGTTGAGGGCTGTGTCCCTTGCCAACAGATGAAGGTTAACACCCACCCCACCTGCCCCCCCTTCTCCCCATCACCTCTGCCTGTTCCTGCCCATTCCAACAGCTCTCTGTCGACCTTGTCACTGACCTCCCCACTGTTGGTCCTTATGACTCTCATGATCGTGGTTGACCATGGGCTTACTAAGGGGGTAATCCTCTGCCCACGTTCAAAAACAATCATAGCGCAAGGCGTTGCAGACTTTTTTTTTCACAAAGTATACTCCCACTTCGGCCTTTACGACAAAATCATATCCAACAGAGGCCCACAATTTGCCTCGGCTTTCCAGATGGAACTTGCTCGCCATATTGGTTACAAACTTGCCCTCTCTACTGCATATCACCCCCAAATAGACAGAGAAACAGAATGAGTCAACCAAGAAATTGAAACCTATCTACGAATCTACTGCCAACAAAACCCAACCACTTGGGTCGACCTCCTCTCCACCACAGAATTCACCCATAACCATCGCCTCCACTTGGTCACTGGAAGATCCCCGTTTTTCCTCATGTATGGATATGAACCATGTCCCTTCCCAACAATAGTGGCACAGACGAAACTACCGGCGGTAGAGGAATGCCTACAGCTACTTACCAAGGCAAGGGAAGAAGCCATTGCAGCGCATGATCTCGCCAGACAAACCATGAAAGCCCGCACCTACGGGAAAACAACGTCCTTCTCAAAAGGGGACAAGGTATGGCTGGAAGCCCAAAACCTCAAAAGAGATCTCTCCATCCCAAAATTCGCCCCCAAACGAGAAGGACCCTTTACCATCACGGAAGTCCTCTCCCCCGTCTCCTACAAACTTGGACTCCCAAAGACCTGGCATATCCATCCGGTCTTCCATGAGGCACTCCTTTCACCATATAGGGAAAATCAAATACACAAAAAAAACTTCCCTCAACCCCCCCCCCCTGACCTTATTGACGGGGAGGAAGAATACGAAATTGAGAAGATCCTACGACATTGAGGACCTCTGCACAACCACAAATTCCTGATCTGATGGAAAGGGTACTCTGTCGAAGAAGACTCATGGGAGTCCGAGTCCAATATAACAAATGCCCAGGAGGTCCTCAACACATATAAACGACTCCACAGAATTTCCCCTAGCACGACTGTCATACGTCGCACTACTTGCATCCCCACCAACATGTCCCATGACTCCATCTCAGACCCCTTCTCCTTCTCCTCCTTTGTCAACAAACAACTCCTGGCTGACTCACAACCAACCCTGAGCCCGCCAACCTCCCCTCACAGCATACCTGTTAATCCTCCTGATTGCCATGATGCTCTTGCCCATGCCATCCACTCCATTAATGCTTGAGTTGATTGGAATTCTATCCCTGCTTCTCGCCTCCTCCCTCCTCAGGACATAAACAAACCTGACCGCCCTGAGTACGCCCGACGCCTTATCCCGGGAGAACCCTATGTTGATTGGGAAAGCACTGAAGAACTCATCCATTTAGCCACGGATTCCTCCCTGACGATCTTCATCGAGAGATACGTGGACCTTGGCTCCCCCTACTCTTCCCTTTATCAACTAATCCACTAAATCCGATGACTGGAAAACGTACTCGATGAAATGACTGCTACACCCCCTATAACCCGCCTGCACACCCAATATCTTATTGGGAACATCATCCAATGGCTCTATGCTCCTACCCTGATGATGTCAGCCCAAACCTGTTTTGGGGATTTCCTAACGGACCTAGTGAATTACCAGGAAACCATACACTTGGTAATGGATCTGGTCTATCCACCACCAACACCAAGCCCCCACCACAACTGGAATCCCCGGAACCTCAGCCAGTTCCTCCCCCCTCCTCCACACCTGTTACGAACGCTCCTAAACCCCTATCTTCAACCCCTGTCTTTATGCCATCTAATCCGTCTTTATCTTATCAACAAGTCTACCATCCACAAGAACGCTACATCGTTCC
>JBBPLQ010000876.1:0-13191 GCA_038089855.1 Royoungia palumana
TATCATCCCTTCCGGTACCTTCATTTTGTGAGCTGCAAATGATGATCTGATCGCGCTATGTACTCACTTTAACAAAGTAGCCTGGGTCGTAGGCAACGAATTCTCGGTGAATTGTGCGCCGCCCCACACCTGTTAGTACTTGCGCGAGTGGACGTACTACGACCCTTCAAACGGATGACACGAAGGGTTGGCAGAATACAAGGAATCTGCCAATTGTAGTCACGTGTTTTGATTTTGTAGTGCTCTCAAGCTAACGCAACCTGGACAGGTTACCTGGTGAAACATACACACACTGACCCGTCTCAGGCTCGTTTCACCTTCATCCTTGTCCTTACTCGTGTCAATTGCGCGCTCTACATCAGTATTCGAGCCCGTAATGGAATCAAACGAGTTGATGGGACCGCGACGGTGCATCAGCAATCCTGTGGTCCTTATGGCACATACACTCTGGGCCCGATCTTTCTTCAAGTTCCCGTGAGGGTGTTACTCGGTAGCTAAATTCAGTTGCTTGACTCCGAGTTTCTTCCACTTCCTACCATCCTCAGTTATTGTTGGACAGCTTGGATTCGCTGCCTAGAGGCGTCTGCAGTCCTAAACTTGGTCGTGGAAAACCAAGTCGTATGGGCTTCCGATTGGCAGTGATGTTGGCTATGCGCCTTGGGTACGATTCTGGTGTGGGCGATGCGGTTACCTCCCGACGGGGCCGTTAAATCCGTATTTGCACTGCAGTTCCCGGAATAACTCGATTCCACTAGCCAAGAGCCTAGCGCGCGGTCTCCCACCGCACGCTCCTGTCGGCGTTTTGCAAGTTAGGGATAGCAGGGCTGGTCCCGGCGCCGTCACGCTTATTCTGGTTTCGTTATCTGCGGTGGACACCAAACCTTTTTCCCGGGCCCCCTTCGACCACGTTGATTACGTTCACCTCCTCACCAACGCCGTTCATCCTGGCTACTCGGTGACGTGGAAATAATGGTCCTCGGTCTTCGACCGCTCGCGGAGGTATTTGTAATATGGTGGTTACTGTGTATCCGCCAGTGTTGTGCTTTGCGCCTGGGTGGACTTTCATGGAGAAGCGAGGATAACGAAGTACGTCGTTTCGTTACCCCTTTTCTGGCCACTCGTGCTTGACACCAATCTATACAGTTGTCTGGAACTGACCAGAACACGCTGACGGAGTGCGAAACGATAACTATCACACTTTCCCCGGAGATGGTTGACCCCTCAGGAGGGGGTAAGTCATATCTTGCACTTGCGTTCGAACCGGGCGGAGGTGCCACAATATCTCTTGTTGACAACGAGTTAACCCTGCGTCGGACAGCTCGACATCCTGCAGGTGCGATTGCGATCATCTCTCGTCGTAGCAACGTTGCTCAACAACAGGTCTCTAGGTACCCAGTTATTTATTGCACAATCGAATTCTTCCGGCTCTGTGGAGGTTCTGCCAATTATGTATACCGTAGCTCGTAACTCTGTTAGAGCGCATCTCGCATACCTATATCTGACTTTGCTTTACAGCAGGCTCAAGGGATTGTTTCGTCAAGTCCGGGCCGTCTGCTGCCCTGGAAGCAACTCATCCCGAAATGTCGATGTCTTTGTTCGGCCGCCTCACAATATGCCGTCTCTGGGAAGTGTCCGTTTCCAGAGAGGAGTCCGATAGCATTATTGGTAGCGAGTACGGTGATTCTGTATCGTCCGAGGAACACGAGCTTGGAGTCGGCGAAGCGCTCCCCAGACAACCTACTGGTGAGTTTTTTCCCTGTCATGTCATCATAACATAGTGGCTGAGCCAGTGGATTCGTGTTGTGGACGCGCGTTGATCACCGATAGTGATTATTGGGATTTGGTAAGATTCCACGCTATCCGCCCATCCTTCCGATCACGTGTTTTTCTCATCTGACCATCATAGGAATGACAAGCTGGGCGCAATGAGTTCTGTTTGCGATGCTGCTGATTTGGCGGATATGCTCTCTGCCGGCACGATTAAAATATTATCAAGATGCAGACTAGGGCAGCCGGGAAGCTCGCTTGCTCGCTTTCCCGAGCTGCGCCTCATAGCATCCAGCCACCCCAGCCTCTCCGATCAGCTACATATGCAGCAGAGTCGGAGCACGGTCACTATTGACTCTAGCTCTGAAAAATCTGTCATCATCGCTGTCTGCGCTTCATTAGGCGGAACAGGTGTAATGTTGATGATCATCTTTGCCATAGTAAAGTACCGCCGGCGGTTGAAGACCATGGATGCACAGGACACGCTTCCACGACCATTCGAAATCTCTATACCAGCGGCGACGGGGACGGCCATGTCAATGACGACGTTCACCATTCCCGTCGCCTCGAGAGGTCAGCTGCGAGGCAGGGGGAGAGGGAGCAACACTCGGCAGGGTACACGCTCCGCGAGGGCAGCGACCTCGAGGTCGGTCTCCGCCCCGACGAGGACGATAGCTGCTCCTTCATATTCCAAATCCGGTTCGCATCGTCGCGCGTGGACGCAACCCACGACGTCCGACTCGTCACTACGCTCGCATTACGGTCATTCGTCCTCCCACCCCCCCACGTCGACGTCCCATACCCATACCCAGTTCGGTCCACGTCTCGATCCTGGACCGTCGTCTTCGGCCCCTACGAGGCGTCCCCCCTGCCAGCAGGCGGCTGGCGTCTCTACCTCCCGCTCTGCAGCCGATCGAGAACGGCGTTCTGCCAAACACGCGCTCTTCCTGTCGCATTCTGCCTGTGAACTGTACCGCGCTGCGAGCGAGGCACCGCGGTCGCGCGTGCTCGAGGACGGTGTGCACACGGAGCCGCATCAGTTTCCGCGGCGGCAGGGGCGCCGTAGGGGGCGGGAGCTATACCCGGATAGGTTTTCGCCGCCCACGAACCACTTGCGGCATTCGCGTTCGGCCTCGTCGATGGTGCCGGTAGAGCGGGGGCGTTTGGAGGAAGGTGGGGTAGATGCAGGAGGGATGGTGTTCCAGCACCAGGATGCGGGTGGGATGCAAGAGTTGCCCCCGCCCTATCACAAGCTCGTCCGTTCTGGTCCGGTCCGGTATTGACGGTGGTTGTGCTTGGTGAGGGCGGGCGGACCGATTAGTAACAGTCCACCCGTGGTAGGGAGACAAACGAGAAGATTGATTCGGAAACATCATTGTATCGATACAACACGTTAATAGGACGGCATCGGCTACTGTGTCTGAGCTCCATAACCCCGAATGCCCTCTGCAAAGTTCCAGGCTGTCTCGAGCTGCAACGAATCTGAGATCCGTACTCCAGCAGCTGTGATGGTTGCCAGTTGAAACTAGAGAGACGACGGAAGCATTCAAAAGGTGGCCGTGTTAGGATAGAAACTAGACCAACCTTGTTTAGACTGCGAGCGTCGCGGTAGAAAAGGACACGCATGCTGTCCTCCAATATCTTTCGTGCCTGCTGTTCTGTCAATACGTTCTCGTGGCCCTCGACGGCTTTGCGAAGCAGGGGTTGCGCGATGTACGCGCCGTACCCGGTGGCGATCGTCGACGCCGTGTAGGTCGTCCCGAGCAGATCGACGTATGACAAGAACCTGAGCGTACGTCAGCGCGATCAACGACACATGCCGCGTCGCAACAGACCTCTTTCCGTCTTTGAACCCGCCGATGACGAGCGAGTTCCAGAGGGGATTGATCTTCGAGCGGCGTGCGTACATGACCTGTGACATGTACTCGTGTATTTCGACCGGGCCGAGCTCGTGGCCGTCCTGTGCTGCGATCTCCTGGATGGCGACGTCGTCGAGGAGGCGCTGGATGTACTGAAAGTCGGACATGTCGCCGCCTGCACCGATGACGGTGTAATCCCCGACGGGCTGGAGACGCTGTACGTCCTTGAAGCGGGCGAGGGAGCCGTACGATGCTGCGGGAGGGTTGGAGGGGATGGGCAGGGTGGGCGGTGGACGTACCGAGATTGTCAGCGGCCATCATGATGCCGTCTTTGAATTTGATGGCGAGGACGGAAGTGCCGGTGACGATGGGCTGTTGTGTGCGCTGAACGCCGTCGGCAAAGACGTCCCTGGTGGATCTGGGGTGGAGCGGGTACGTGCCATACGGGTCGATCGCGTCGTTGCGCTAGAGAGATGAGCACGTTCGTCGTCGTCGTCGTCGCAGGACGGAGACACTCACGGGTCGACCCCAGTTGGTTGGAAAGTGGTCCATGTCGATCGCAGAGAACGCGCAAGCCAAGACGCGCCATCGTGTTTGTCTCTGTTTGTCATCCCCCATGGCCTCGTTCATCCCGATCACCCCGCTCCCGCAGACACCGACCCCGACACGCGGGCGCGGTGCGAAACGGGGCAGGAAACCGAGGGGCGCAGTGCTCGTCGCAGCCACCCCAACACACAACGCCACCGCGACGATCGCGACACCGCAGTTTACGCCGGTACAATGGGCGAGTCCGACCGTGCCTGCTGCTCCTATGCCGGTTTCTGCTGCGGTGCCTTCCACGGCGGCTGCAAGTCAATCGTTGGGTGATGCGGCTGCTGCCAGGCCGAGCGTCGGTGCGGGCGATGTGGCTCTGGATAGCGGGGACGAAGCTGGTCCTTCCACCTCGGTAACGATACCATCTGGTCCAGGGACTACGGTGGCCCCCGTCGTCGGTGTACCGGCCGGGAGCATAGGCACGCCGAAAATAGTGGCTGGTGCCGGCGATGAAGACGGCGAGGGGGAGGACGAGCTGTTGCCAGCGATGGCAGACGATGATTATTCAGCGCAGCTATCGTGGCAGAGTGAGAGCAAAGACAATCTCAAGTGCCTTCCCTTTCTTCCCTCGATCGTGCAGTCCGTTGACCCGCTCCTAGAGTGTTGATGGACAACTTTAGTCCCGCCCAGTATGACCGCTTTGAGGCGTACAGACGGCACGCGCTGCCCAAGCAGGCCGTTAGAAAGGTCAGTCTCTCACTTGTAGGATTGTGTCTCGATTCGGAATGACGGTCGTGAATCAAAGGTGATACAACAGACTACTGGACAACAAGTATCTCAGCCCGTTGCTCAAATCGTCGCCGGTTTTGCAAAAGTGTTTGTCGGCGAAATGGTAGAGAAAGGCAAGCTTTGTTTCCTCATATGCTGCACTTCGTTGACGCTCTGTCCAGCGCGTGCCGTCCAAGCCCGCCGAAACGAATCTGGTCCGCTATCCCCTGATCATTTACGAGAGGCATACAGGCTCTACCAGGCAGAAACGGGCAGGGTAGGGAGTGCAAGAGCCGGGAGAGGCAGAAGATTGTTTGTGAGATGATCGCGGGCGAGATTCGGCCTGAGAAGCCCTGGCCATTAACCATTTATTGAGACGTGACCTGTACGCAATCGTGATAACACCGTTCTCCCACTGTGGACCAGACGCTGAACCTCGTGATAAGACCAACAGGAAAAATCCGGTACTTGTCTCGTCGTACTACACTGCACTGGCCAAAGATGACAGAGCAGCTTGCAGCGCTAACGATGCCATCTGTTCCATATGCCCGCCAACACAGACTGTTTCCCCTCACAACGAAGACTGACCGGCATACAAGCAGGTTATATTGTCGAGTTACATCCCATGCGAAAAGTCCTCGCTTGTTGACGGAGCGTTTCCAGAACACAGAGCCCACAGATTGTGACCCATGACTGCGTACTATCTGGCTCGAGATGGACACATCAGCGTCGATGGCCGTCACCATTTCCATCATCGTCAGGTATGTACCAAGAAATCGTGCACCGCGCAATGCTGCACAACTCTCCACGATTGGCTTGCTGCTACCATCTTGTCATCGACACCACCATGCGATCCGGCTTCAAGTGCCCGGAAAAGCACCGCGAGAAAAAAGACTCGGAAGAGCAGCGGGCGCGGTTACGTTCGCGCAACCCAAGAAACTCGAAGAAGGTGGGCGGCAAGCATGGACACAAGCGCAAGCGAGGGCAACGCCAGTCGAACACAAATGTGGCGGGTCAAATGGATTCGGCGTCGGTCTTGATGCCATGGCGGATGATGAGAAGAAATGAAGACGACGTGTCCCAGGCAGATACGACATGTCACTCTAGTCACTGGTACCGTCGATTTTACGGTATCGAGGAGTTCCTGAATAGCATAATTACGGTAAAGTGATTTTGGAGGATACTATGCGATATGTTGGGATCTGTTGCTGTTCCTACCGTTGAACATATAGATTCTGCCAACCTTTGGCAATTCCTTCAATTGTGTTCGTTCGGTTTGAGCGTTCACATCTACCTTTCGATTGAAATAAGTGAGTGAGATGAAGGAGTGAGGTACATACAGCTGGCCAGTCGAATTACATGTTGTAGATAAAACAATATTTAGAACCTATGTGATACAAACGACTGGAAAATAAAGAACATACTTCAACTCAACGGGTAGAGGGAACAGGGAATGTGTGATAATAGTACTAGGGTCCGCAGGCGGTCACTCGCAGGAAAACTGGGAAAGAAAAAGACGCTCTATGCTTCCACGCCGCAGGCACGCTCAGTCGCCACTGCACACTGGTCAATCAGCACAGTTCCGGAGGGTCCGAAACCCTGCCGCCGGCTCGGAAGTTCGAGAACGCCCGCCCGAACGATGTCCCTCCTTGGCAACGCATTGATGGAATCCATTGTGGGTTCCCCGTGGGCCCAGCACTCAAAATGAGCCATAAACAGATGCGCAAGCACCAGAAGGGGTAACAGGTGGAGTGAAGAAGTCGAGTGTCTCCTCCGAGTCGGCGTCGTGACCGCTGTCGTCGCTTGCGAGCTCGGCGTCTTGGCCGATCTCGGACCAGAGGTTGGAGAAATCGTCCAAGTCTTGGCAATCAAGCCATTGGTACTCTTCTTCGACCGCCAGATCCTCGACATCGGATGTTGCGTTTTCATCTGCGCGCGGATCGCACGCCGAAGCAGATCCAGGCACTGACGAGTTTTTCGTCATAGTTTCCCGGATCGGTGACGATGGCTCATCGGGGGTAGCGTGAGCGGGAGTAGAGTTTGTCGAGTTACTAGTAGGCGTTTGAAGGGTCATTGTGTACGTTCCTGTTAAACAGAATCTTGTGTCAGAAATCCGACTCAGGATGGCTGCATAGCGGATCGTAGGGACAGGACTTACAAGGGATTTCGTCTAGAAGATAAAATGGGGAAGGGATGGGGGGATACGAAAGCTGGGGTCCTCTGCTTAAATAGCTTGTGACCAACGTTTGCTTTGACGTGGTGGAAGACGGTGTGGAACACTCACCCCATTGTTCTCCTACTCTTTATACTAAAGGTGGGTCGTCACGACTCATGTGGACCATCCCGTCAGGTGTTGTAGCAGACTCGGATCAGGCGGGGCTTGGTGGACCACAACTTGACTGAACCGTCATAGCCTCAGCCTTCAGGTTATTGCCGCCGTCCACATGCGGGCACATAAAACCTGACGCGGATGCTTTGATTCGTACAATATCAATGGCGTGTGGCATTTCTCAGTGTGAGGGAACGACCTAAAATCAACTATCACACGAAATGTGCAAGGGAATCGATTTCAAGTCTGAGGTATCTACTACAAGGGAGCCTTACTTATATACTACTGAGAGTTGCGCACGGACCAAGTACTACAAAGGGTAACTATTACATGATTGGTCGATAAGAAAGATAAGGTGAGAACATGATTAATTAAGTATGACTAAGAGTCCGATATGATCGTGGGAAAGGGAAAGAAAAGAAGTAGAGTTCTGACATTACCCCCTTTTCAAGTTTCGTTGTCCGCAACGAATTTATGGGAATTCGAAGTAGGAATTATCGAATCGCTGGTATTGCTTTCGAAATTCTAGAAACTCGTTGGAGAGGAACATCGGGGAAGGAGATGGTGGGGGAAGCTTTTGACAGATCGGGCAGGAACAGGGAGGATCGGTTTCCGACGATCGTATGGAGATTTGGGGAGGCTTTGGAGCTGTCGGGTGTCGGCGGTGATAACTTTTTACAGCGTCCTTAGCGTGCGATAGATTTTTTGAAGAGATCCATTCGTTCTCTTCGCGTGGGAAACCTTTCCAGGAAACAAGATATTCTATTGATCCTCGTCGTTCTCGAGAATCTAAGATCTGTTCTATTTCCTGTTCTTCTTGTTGGTCGATAACGTCTGGAGGAGGAGGGGGGGCTTTCTTTTGTGAGGGGAATTCTCCTTTGATGTAGGGATGAAGGAGGTTTGCGTGGAATACTGGGTGGATTCCTTTCCATCCTGACGGGAGACGGAGTCGGTAGGAGTTGGTTCCGACTTGTTTATCGACTTTGAAGGGGCCGTATCTTTTGTCATCCAGCTTCTTTGACGGTCGTTCTGAACGGATGTTCGTGGATTCGAGTAATACGAGATCGCCTGATTTGTATGTGATCGATGGTCGTGTGTTTCGATCATAATATTTTTTCATGTCTTCGCGTGCGTGTTCTAATGCGAAGATGGCTGTGTCTCGGTTTTTTTGCATCGTTTTTACGAATTCCGCTGCTGATTGGTTGCGGGCTGGTTTGCCCGTGGAAATTCTTATCTCGGGATCTTGTCCGTAATTTAGACGGAAAGGGGTTGATTTTGTGGCTGAGGAAGTGGCATTGTTGTGTGCGAATTCTGCCATTGGAAGCCATTGTACCCAATCTGTTTGTCTGTGATTGACATAGATCCTTAGATATTGTTCCAGTTCTGCGTTCATTCTTTCGGTTTGACCGTCTGTCTGTGGGTGGAACGCGGTGCTGGGATTTCCTTTTATGTTTAGTCTTTCGTAAAACTCTTTCATAAATGAGGATACGAAATTCGAACCGCGATCGGAGATGACCTTCGTGGGTGCTCCATGGAGCTTGAACACATGTTCTACGAAGATCTTGGCTACTCCTTTGGATGTGATATCCATCGTGATCGGGAAGAATCTCGTCATTTTCGAGAATTTGTCTACGATGACTAGAACGCCGTTCTTTCCTTCTGATTCGGGAAGGGGACCGATGAGATCTAACGAGATTGTGTGCCAGGGTTGAGGCGGGACGTCGTGAGGTTGTAAGGGTGTTTTGGCGGATTCGTGACGAGGTTTGACTTTTTGGCATTTGTCGCACCCTTTCACGTATTTCTCTACGTCTTTTCTCATTTCTGGCCATTCAAACGTTCTGGAGATCAGTTCGAGAGTTCTTTTAATTCCAGGATGACCGGATAGTTGATGGTCATGATGGTCTCTGATACAATTTTCTCTCTCTGATTCTGGGAGGAACGTTCTTTTTTTTATCGAAGATTGGACAAAAAGTGATTCAGGGAGTAAGGTGACGTTTTTATTATCGTCTACCCCCTTTTCAAAGTCGGACCTCCGGGACAAAGCGTCGGCAGGGTTGGATTTCCCTGTTCTGTATACAATTTTAAAATGGAATTCTTGGAGTTCTGCGTTCCATCTCGCTTGTCGACGGCTAAGTTCCTGGGGTTTTTTGAAGAACTCTAGGTTCTTGTGATCTGTCCAGATCTCGAATGTCTCGTGTGCGTCTAAGAGGTAGTGACGCCATTCCTTCAAAGCAAACATTATTGCTGCCATCTCTAGATCTGCTGCGTGGTAATTTCTTTCTGCAGGCAGTAATGATTTGGAGATGTAAGCGACAGGGTGGTAGATCCCGTCTTCTTGCTTTTGTGAAAGGATGGCTCCAATTCCTTTGTTGGACGCATCTGTCTCAACTCTGAATTGACCGGTATTGTTCGGAGTTACCAGCGCGGGACCTTCCGTGATGGCTGTCTTAAGCGTTTCAAACGCTTTCTGACACTCTTCCGTCCAATTCCAGTCGTTCTTTTCTGAAGTTAACGCGTTCAGAGGGCGCGCGATCGATGCGAAGTTCTTCACGAAGCGTCGATAGAAGTTTAAGAATCCGAGGAATGCTCGGACTTCCTTTCGGCTGGTGGGTACCGGCCATTCTTTCACTCCTTTGACTTTCGCGGGATCCATTTTCACATGATCCTGAGAGATTATTAGACCTAAGTATTCGGTCTCGTTTGTTTCGAATTCACATTTCGAGTGCTTTAGGTAAAGCTTATTTTCTCTCATGATCTCAAGGACTTTTCTCACGATTTGTCTGTGTTCGTCAAGATCCTTTGTGAATATCAGGATATCGTCTATGTAGACTAGAACTTTTCCTGAATCGATCAACTCTTTGAAGAGCGCGTTCATCATCGTTTGGAACGTCGCCGGTGAGTTCGTGAGTCCAAAGAACATCACTAGCGGTTCGAACAATCCACGATTAGTTCTGAACGCTGCTTTCCATTCGTCGCCTTTCTTCATTCGGACATTATTATATCCCCATCTTATGTCCAACTTCGTGAAGTACTTGGCGTCTTTTATTTTATCGATTAGTTCTGCAATCAACGGTAGTGGGTATCGGTTCTTAACCGTGATTGCGTTTACTTTTCGATAGTCTTGGATCGGTCTCAGTTTCCCATCCTTTTTCTTAATAAAGAAGAAGGCTGAGGCGATCGGTGATTTGGATGGACGAATTCGTCCACTTTCTAGGTTCTCTTTTAGGAAAGCATCTAGTTCGACTTGTTCAGCTGGTGTGAGATTGTATGTTTTACAGTCGATTTTGTGCTCTCCTGGGATCAGTTCGATGGCATGATCCCAAGGCCTGTGCGGAGGTAGCTCGTCGAAATTCTCCTTGTCGAAGACGTCTTTGAATTCGTGGTAATGTGACGGAACTGCTTCTTCGAAGGTGCGGGCGTAAGACGCTTGTTTGTTTGCGATGTCAAACGTCTGTGCTGCAGTTTCCGTTTTTCTCACGTAGAATAGGCGATCTCCGGTTTCCATTGATCGGATTTCGTCTTCGTCATCGTCTTCGACGTCTAAGAGGTTCGGGACTTCATGGTCTTCGCAGGTGAACCTTATTTCCTTCTTTTCCCAGTTGATATCTGGGTTGTGTTTGGCGAGCCAATCGAAGCCAAGGTAGATCGAATTCGTTCCAAGGCTCGTTACTGCTAGCGGAAGGATTTCTGAGTGTTCTCCTATGCGAATGGTAAGGTTTGCGAAGTCCGTTATCATTCCAGACGAGTTCGTTGTTCCGTCGGCATTGTAGACCGGTAATGGTCTCGGGAGTTTCTCCGTAGGTATGGAGTATTTTTTTATGTATTCTCTGTCTATAGTACTACCCGTACATCCAGAGTCTACTAATGCCTTGGTGGTTAGCGTGGAACCGTCGCTCGTTTCGACTACCACGTCTACCTCTAATGAATTGGCCGTTGATCGTTCCGACCGAAGAATGACCCGTGGTGGGTTTTGCAGTTCTTTTAGGGTTAGAGCTGCAATCTCGTCGTTCATCTCTTTCAGCTGTTGGATCAGCTTACTCGTGACTTCCGATAGTCGAGATTCGTGTACGAACGTTTCGAGGTGTTTTATGCCTCGTTTTTCGGACATTCTTCTGATCCACGGAACTGTCCATGAATCAACGGTGTTTAACCACGTTTTCCGGCTACTTCCGGCGCTTCTCAAGCTAACCGGTTTGGCTTCCGTCGTGGCCTCATCGGGAACTTCCGTGACCAACGGAGTTCTAGATGGGTTCGCTACAAGCGTTTGGGGCTCTCTAGGTCCTTTCTCACGCTTAAGTATTTTTATTTGTGGGATTTTTACATCTTCCCTTGAATCCTTAGGTTCTGGGGCTGGCAGAATCTCTTCGTTTAAAACAGAATATTTATTGCGTGTAGGTAATACAACTTTTTCTGGTCTATTTACAATTTTAGAAGAGATTTTAGTGGCGATCTCAGATCCTTCTTGGGCCACTTTTACTGGGGGCGAGGTAGGCGAACCTGTACCTACTCGCCGTTGCCAAAACCCTGTTCAGCGAGCTTCTTTACAAGCTCCTCTAGTTCCTCTACGTTGGAGTACGAGAGGGTCGCTCCGCGGACTTGGAGCGATCGAGCTTGTCTTGGGGCGTACTTAGGACCCCTTTTGCATTGGTCGCATGGGAATGCGCCTCCGCATTTGAAGCATTTGCCCGCTGATCTGAGGGCGTCTATGTCCATGGGTGTCCCTGGACCGGGGGTTGTCCCTATTTGAGAGCGCGGGACCGGCGCTGGGTTGCCCTGGACAAATGATATTGTGCCAGTGGGCTGCTGGCGAGGTGTGAATCTGCCGGTGGGAAGCCGGACAGGCGGGTTTGCTGCTTTTGGTTGTGCAGCCGGGCGGTTCCTTTGACGAGCGATCTCGTCTGCCTTGTTCCACTGTAATTGGAAGTGGTATGACTGTTTGTACCAGCCATTTATATCTGTAGGCACGGTGTCCATGCCTTGAATTCTTCTCATTAGACCGGTGGGAATTCCGGCCGAGTAAAACGCGATGGCGACTTCTGCCTGCGTTACCTTTGCGACTTTCAGGTGATGCCTGAAGTCGGCTATGTACGAGTCTAGCTCGTCCATCTTCTCCACATGCTTGGTGGTTAGCCAATGCAGGGAGGCTGCGATATTGTCGGCATGTTCGAATGCCGCCTTGAATTCATCCTTAAACGTGGTCCAGGTCCCGAAGGATCCGGCATCCACGGCCGCTTCTGTTTTGTCATCAGCCCATGCGGCTGCTGACCCTTCTGTCATGTAGGACAGCGCGAAGGCTATCCTCTTGTCGTCTGTATCGTATATGGTCGCATTGACCAGCAGATACGCGCCCACTTTGTTAAGCCAGGGCTTGGCTTCCTTAGGGTTGCCATTGAAGGCGTTTGGGGGGTTGAGCTTCAGCTCGGATGTTCTTGCCGCCATTGGGTCAGGCGACGGGGGACGAGGTGTTTCGAGGGGCGAAGGTGATGGTGGTCTCGTCGGGAGCGGAGATGAAAAGTGAGTCGGTGAGAGTGGGGGTGATGGGAAGTCTTCTTCGGTTTCTGGTTCCGAATCGGACACGTAATGGGTAGGTGGGGAACGGGCGGAGTTACGAAGGTACTCCAAATGGTCGGATTCGGAGTAGAAGGCGGTTGAGTTTCCCTGGGGGTCTGGGATGAACTCGTTGTCGAGGGTCCAGTTGCCTCTTACGTATGGAATTTTGACTGCTTTCGTCTGGAGGGTTACTCCGTCTACTCGCTAGTCTGAGGATGTGGTGAGAGCGGTGAAAGACAGCACGCTCTCGGAAGTGAATGCAGCGGGGCACTGCGCGATTGGTGGTTCTATCTAAATGGAGGAACCGGGGACAGCCTGGCTTCGGCGACTTTATACGTAAAGTGGAACGACGTGACAATAACTGTAATCACGCGAACAGTGAAC
>JBBPLQ010000877.1:0-13189 GCA_038089855.1 Royoungia palumana
ATAGCGATTTGGAAGAGAGTCGGATAGGTCAAACGAGAGAGCTAAAGAGGTGTGAGACAACATATTAGGATAGTACAAGACAAGACTTACCTCCCAAAATGCTAAAGGGTCAGTACCTTCTGGGCTCGTATTTCCTGTAACATAGGCATTGAACTCTTGCCCAACCATCTGAATCCCGTTGGACGGACATTGCATATGCATAGTTGGTAGGCCAAGCCCAGCGTACCGTCCCATGAGTGAGCTAGGAACTCGCCGGGGCTGATTGGGCTCTTGAGGACAAACCGGGGAAGTGTCCGAATCTGTTGCACCGTTCCGAGCCCTATAGTCATTCATCTATATGAAATGGCAAATAAAAAAATATTCCATAGATAAATATGCCTGTGGAACAAACATACCAATGAAATGAGCATCGTCTTCACTTCCGCAACATCATCAGGATCCCATTGTTGCTCGATCCATGTTAGGCAGATACTTGGATCTATGACTGGGAAGTTTGAACATAATAAATTAGATTGATGGATTAATCTTGAAGGGGGACTTACACATCACAATGGCATAAGCACAGGTTTGTCCCATGCACTTGTAATACAATCTTGCATATTCTAAGCCAGGGTGGATGTAAGGAGCACAGCGTGGTGCTACACTGCTAAGGTGGTCCCATTGTGCGATGAATGTCTCAAACGCAGGGACCGCCCTGCTGAGTAAGGGTATACTCTCGCTCGACATACCCTGTTGTGCACTGTGGGAAATCTAGATAGAACAATAGTGGTTAATACCAGCTACTTAAAATATGACGGCAAACATACATACCTTGAGGATGACTTCCATGTCTTCAATGACTTGCCAATCCATTGCTTCAAGCTTCCAACTTGCAATGTTGCGGTGCATGGGCATCTGGAAGAAGTAGTCGAGAGCCTGTTGGAGTTAGATATCCGTACACAACATCGAATTGTTATACTTACCTGTTGAAGCGTCCTTAAGCGGTTGAGCATAAAGTAGATTGAGTCCCAATGGGTCTTAATGTCATGAAGGAGCTCCAGAAAAGTGAGCTTTGTTGGCTTGCAGGTTTCGTCAACAAACCAATTCATTTGGTTACTGGTTGTTATAGCGGAATGGAAGCTTTCACGGCGAAGGCTGGAGGCACGGACAACACAGACAATGTTTCGGCCATGAGTTATGGGATCGCGACGAAGGGCTTCAATGTAGGCATTCTTATCGATGTTGTCACCCAAGGCACTAACCCATGCTTCACCAACAGCAGAGAAATCTGCGGAACTATAGTCTTCAGTGACATGTTTAGAGCAGATGTTGAGGATGTGCGGGAAGCACATGATCCTATGGTCGATAGGATCAAACTCTATGCCTCGCTCAGCCAGGAGGCGAGACAGTTCATGCATTGCAGAGTCGTTGTTACATGCATTGTCGAGCGTGAAGTGCCCAATCTATGGGGAGGGTTAGGATTATTACACCATGACCTGTATGTGAATACCTACACGTTCTGTGACGTTAGCACGATCAAGGAGATGTAGGATTATCTGCCTGAGATTTACACCTGTGTGGCTTCCAGGGATGTGGTGGAATGCAATGAGGCCCACCTTAAGCTTGGGGGTTCCGGGATTATCACCTTTCACCACCCAGTGGGCTGTGAGGGCCAGAAAAGGATGAGTGTTCACATCCGACCATATGTCAGATGTGAATGAAATCCGTCCAACAGCATCCTGTAGTGTGATAGCAATGATACAATTCATTCAACCAGATGAAGGAATACTTACAGCAAGTTCTCGTTTCAACAATTGGAAGTAGTCCTTCCATGCTTTGATAATTAGCTTGTGGAGCTTGCTGTGGTGAGGGATGAGAGTATCGGTTAGGTCCTGGCGGAGGAGAAGGATCAGCTGGCGAAATTCAGGACACTCGATCACATTGATGGACTGGTTTCACCATTCCAGTATCAGTGATGTGTGCGATTCAGTGATCTGTAATTACTTACCTGGTCATCGGCGACTATGAACCTCATGAGATAGTGATAAAATGTGACAGGTGAAAATGGGGGCAAACCAGCACCTAGAGATGCTGGCTGTGATCCTGGGACATCGGGTAGCAGGTCGCCAGGTGCAGGTCATGGGGGAGGTGGAAGATTGCGGATAGTGATGCTGGGCTTCTAGAGAGTTTCATGCAACGTCGTCAGTGTGTAGCCCATGTTGAGCACTGCCTTGACCAATTCAATGTATATTGGCCAGCCATTTTTCTGAGCAAGCTCCAAAAACTCTTCAATATGGAACTTCTCGATGTGTGAACGAAGCGAGTGATTTGATGTAGAGTGGCGATAAGTAAAAGACCTGTCAGATGGAAAATTTTGAGGATCAGTATCTTTCAGCTTCCTAAATTGAATATTAGAAAGATTGACTGACGGCAGAATCCCAGGACTTACTTGCACAGGTTACATACTGTATCCTCGTCCTTGCGCTTGGTAAAAAAATGATGGATGTCGTGCACAGAACGGTTTCCCATTTGACTGTTCTACGTATCTGAAGCCAGGGGGTCAGCACCCGAATTTCCAGTATTTAGAGCAGTATTGGTCTGGATTGTGGCTGCTGCATCACGGGGTGTACATGCCCTGGGAATTGGACGTTCCTTGGGTTCTTGACCATCAACCTCTTCCTCGGAGTCACTACTAACATCTCCGATATCGAAGAATTCTCCTTCTTGACGATTGGTGGCAGGAGGTGTGGCAGAGGGAGCAGGCAGTCAAACTGGATCACAATGATGGCGAGGCCTGCCGCGCAGGCGAGCAACAGGGTGTTCTGGTTGCTCAGATTCAGCAGGAATGGGGTTAGATGTCCCCTGGGTAGTAGTTACTATTTGTTCGCGACGACAATGAACCATGGTGACTAGAAAATTAGAAGTGGAACAGGGTTTGAGTAACCGTTGGTAGTGACTCACATTTTATGTCTGATCATAGCGGCGTAGCCCACAACTGCACACCTGGAGGCAACAACAAGGACGGCCTTGAGGCCTTGAGGCCTCCCAGTGAAGTGGCTATGATCGGGCATAGCCGGATATGTCCGGGCATGTATTCTTACTCCATACATAGGGAATCAGAGAATGTTATGCATGCTGATACAGTACGGTTTCTGACTACATATGATATTCTGAGGTACGACATAGCAAAAAATCTCGTTTATGTGTTTGCTAACCATAAGGGATCATTGCTGTCTTCAGCATCAAGGTCCTCCCATTCGTTAACTTTCAGATCAGCTTCTGGTTCACTGTCGATACTAGCATCAAGAGAGGCGATCACTTCCTGCTCCTCATCACCGGGGCCATTGGACGATGTTCACCGCTTTTTAAAGACATGGTTATCATCTTCATCACCGGCGTCAGCTTTGGTATTGAGGTAAGATGTGGTCCGTTTTGACAGGTCTGCTTGCTGTACTTCTTGCTTGTCGATATGAGACGCAGTGGACATAGATGGAGATGAGCACCTTTTACATTTGTGATTGGAGGAGGTGCGTTGTCGACGGCCATAGCATCATCGACATGGACAGGCACAGGGTCTATGTCCTCCTTTACATCTTTGAGGTGGCACACTCGTGGTTGTGGGACGACCTTGGAAGTACTGTGGGTTGTGGCAACGGTGGAAAGCGGTTGATGATTACCGGTGGACGGGTTTGGTTATTTTTTTATGACGACACCATCAAATTTTGCTTTTACAGATGGGAGATCGATGGGTTTGCTCTTGGCCCCTTTTGGTGCAAGAGCCGACTTAGCCTTGTTGGGTTCTTGGGAACCTGAGCGAGGGTATCACGTTTGCACTTCCCCTGCGTCACGGGGTCGACACCATTCTCCTTTGCCTTTTCCCTGGAAGTGGCGGTGGGGGCGGTTGCACGACTGAGAGCTGTGCTCTGGGCTGTGGACGACTGAGGACCCTTGGAAGGTGGCTTCAGGTGGGTGGTAGGACGAGAAGTAGCATTCTCGTGGTGCGTTGAGAGTCAGACGATAGCACAAGTGACACAACGAGTCTAGCAAGACGTCAGCAAGGATTCTTGACGATAATCGATAGACTCATGGGTATCATGCGACATGATGGCAGAGGGGGAAAGGGGGAATCAATGCGAGCGATTGAGATCTTGAAAGGAAGTGCTGATTAGGTAATCAGTGCAGAAACTTCAAGTGTGATGTAGTGTCCATTGTAGTAATGCGACCTGCAAACCAGGCAGGTATTCCAGTCATGTGAGTCATCTCTGCAATAATGGTCCATGAAAGATAATGTAACCAGCGATGTGGGGTGATTTTGAGGTTCGACAACAGACAAGACCAACAATCAAAAGTTTGACTGTGATTGTTGTGATACTGCTGCGATGGTGGCAGCAGTGGCGGCGGCATGTCGTTGCTCAGCAGTGCCGAGCATCAATGCCTCGTTCACAGTGTGAAGTCATTGAACCTCAATTCTCAGCCTGTTGCAACCTCGTCTGAAGTTGTTGTGCAGTCACCTCAAGGTACTTGACATGAGTGGTAGTGCAGTCAAGGAGGGAAACCTTGCTCGACTTCTGGTTGGAGACAGGAAGGGCATCCTTAAGTCTGCGGTAGCCATCGCGAAGCTCGTCACGACGCCTCTGCTCGGACTCAATACGCTGACAATGGATCGTCCCGCGGTGGAAATCGGTGATGTAATCACAGGCTGGAAGTCGTCATCATTCTCATCCAAGTCATTGTTCCAAGCCTTACAACACAGAGCCTTGGCTGCCGAACGCATCGTTGGGCCAGCAATGCGATTGAAATGACTCAGATGAGACTGGGGGATGGAAGCATATGGAACGCTGTGCACCGATGAAGGGGAATGTGTGCCGCTGCCATGGCTGTGCCTTGCCAGAAGTCAGACCATCAGAGGAAAGCTCACCACCGCTGAGATTGTAGACAGCAGGGGGAGAGATGCCATTGTCAGGAGGAGTGTAGGGACAACCAGGAGGAGTAGTCGTGTAGTTGGCAGAGGGGGTGTACAAGTACTCGCCAATGGTGTTGGTCAGGTTGAGGGTGTTGAAGTCAAGACAAGGAGAGGTAGACGAGGAACCTGGTAAAGCCATGGTCAAGACGCCATAGGGAGACTGAGGATACTGAAGATAAGGCTCGAGGTTACAGAGAGAGAGTCATAAGACAAGGAGGCATCGATGAAGGTAGGGCTCTGGGGGTGCTCGAGGAGAGTGGATTCCATGGCATTGTAGAGAGACAGAGATGAGATGCTGGATATAAAAAAACTGGAATACGAGGGAATGTGAAAACAATGAAGAGCCGGCGTTGCTGTCCCAAGTGCACAATAGAGCACAAGAGCAAAGAAAGGAAGAGAAAGAAAAGAAAAGAAACCTCGGGTGAGAGTCGGGTCAGGGAGGAGAAGATGGGCCTTTGTCATGTGATAGCACTTGAGTCGACTAGCTGACTAGTTGTGGCTTTGGTAGCCGAAGCCGGCGGCTGTTGAAGCCACATATAGTTCTGGCTCAGCTTCAAACATGGTCTGGCTAACCATGGCAATGGCTATGACTTTAGCCGGCGGCAAGCCGAAACTGTGGCAACACTAGATTCAAAACCTATTCGAAGAACTGACAATTCTTCTTCCCCCTATACCACTATGTGTGGATAATCAGGGAGCTATGTTTCTCACCTCAAATCCAGCTCAAGAAGGCAGAACTAAACATGTCCGGATACTAGAACATTATATCCGAGAAGCTGTAGAATTTGGTGAAGTTGAACTTTTCTATGTTCCAACTAACCAACAGTTCTCTGATATCTTCACCAAAAACCTTGGGAAGATAGCTTTTGAGCATGGACGAAAAAGTCTTACATTATCTCCTTATTCATGAAAACTCAATATTTCAAATGAGGAAGAGTATCAAATATCAAGTGGTATTTCTTATTCAAATATTCTTATCCTGATACCACTGATATTATTATATTATTCATTTTCATATTGAATAACCCTTTACATTCTAATGTCATACATATGTCATTATATATGACACATATACCGATCACTATCAGATACTTAGTAATAGTGTATGACAGACAGTGCAATAGTATTGCACTCTCTTCTTCCTTATTAGGTAGAAAGATAGGACTGAGCACAGACCAGTCCAAATACATACATACAATCCTGTATAGTATATAAGAGGAGAGCTCCCTCATACTCGCTCTCCTCAGTTAGAAATCCATTCTCTACTCTGCTCAATCACTCTTGCTTAAACTCCAAAGTCTCCTCAAGTAAGTCTCTACTTGATCATACCTGCACATACTTCTCCAAGAGAGGAAGTATCCTATGTTCCTACATAGAGAAAGAGAACTATCAAGTTCTTTATGAATGACGTTCTCATGTCAGTAAAAGAAAACATCCTGCAGGCACAGGAATGTATGAAAAACAATGCTGATAAACATAGATCTGATGCACCGGAATACAAACCAGGTCATAAGGTGTGGCTTGCCACAGATAACCTAAACATCACCAACTGGACGCATAAATTAACGGACAAATACATCAGCCCTTATGAGATAATATCTATGAAGGGACCTAATGCAGTCAAATTAAAACTTCCAAAAAGCATCAAAATCCACCCTGTCATAAATATCTCATGGGTAAAACCATACAAGGAATGCCTTGAAGGCCAACCTACCCATAAACCCAGACCAGTTCTAGTAACCGAAAACAGAGATAGCGAATATGAGGTCGACTATATCGTTGATTCATGAATGAAGGGCAGGACCCTACAATACCTTGTACACTGGGCAGGATGTGATGAAACGGAGCACACATGGGAACTGGCAAAGAATCTAACAAACACACCGGACGCAATAAAAGATTTCCACAAAGCCCACCCATCCGCCCCTAGAAAAATACATATTATGGAAGAATTCACTGCCATGTTCCAAACTATGCCACAAAATATGACAGAAATAAAGGATTTGGGAGTTAATCTCCTAGAACATTCTGTATCGGATCATCTGGAATCTGATCAACAGAAGGGGGGTAGTGTTACGATTGTTACAACAACCCCAGGTAGGGACTGGCGTTAACTCAGTGGCTCAAGGGTTCCGACGTTCTGAGATAGGGGTTCCGAAGGTTCCGAAGATAGGGGCTTCTGTTGAGTGACAGAAGGTCAAGGGTTTCAATGAGCTTGGGGTTCCGACATTCCGAGATAGGGGTTCCAGAGGTTCCGAAAATAGGGGCTTTTGCCGGATGGCAGGAATCGATCGTCCAGGGGACGAGTACCTTCGTTAAAGGGGTTTCGAGAGTTCAAGGGATCCCTAGCACCTTGTAGGGGTTCAAAGGGTTCAAGGGAAAGCTCTCCAAAGAAGAGAGAGAGTTCAGAGGGTGACAGTGGTTGAGCACAGTAAATTGAGTAGAACTAAGCTAGGGAATACAGGCATGTATCCTACAGCTTATATAGGGTACAAGAAGGGCTGAGTTAGGTCAGTGGAACGGGACACCCTTCAGAGGTCTATGGAACGAAAAAGGATAAGGGAGGAAGAGATGATCCCAAAGGGAACAGAACGGGGTTCCTAAGAATAACGGAGAAGGAATGAGGGAACACCATGATACAAGAAAGGCAAAAGGGAGGAGGGATGAAGACTGTGGACGACTAAGATCTTCAGCTGTGGTACAGTAGGTATACTGCAGATCTGGGACTATGGGTTCCGACGTTGGATTTCCTAAAAAGGAAATCCTTGGAGGTGAAAATTTCAAGAAGAGAAAGAAATCAACCGTTCTTGGGTGAAGAAAGAATGGTAGCCATGAATCAGTCCTGTACATATGTTGAAAGGGAAAAGAAGTCGTAACAACGATCACCTCCAATCCCATTCCATTTCCTACACTCTTTACGTCTTATGATCCAACCCAGTCCTTTGACAAGACTTTCAATCCAACTACAACATATGTCATTCCAATCCACTCGTCCTTGAAGGACACATTCTAGACCTCCATGCCTCATGCCAAACCTATGCTCGGAAAACATTCTGATTGGCTGCCACATATTCACAGCCTTATTTATAATGAACCAATAGGATAAGATCCGTTATGATTCCATTTCATAGAAGCTCAACGCTTCTCTTCCATTCTCAAGACAGTGCCTTATCTATGAGTCACTCCTTATCATCCAATCACATAATAGATGCTAGACATCGTACCACATTCCTTATTAGTGTACTATCGTAAATACAACCACACACAGTGGACAGTATATAAACCCTTGATGTAGTAGACACACTCTTTAGTTTTATCAACTTGTTCTTTCCCTCACAAACCCCCCTCCCTAAGCTCAAAGCCTAGTCAGCTTATAATCGACCACTAAGCAATCTTCTTTCGAGGCTGTTTCAATTCGGACGTGTCCCTACCCTCACTTTTATCTTGTTTGTCATCTTGCTTACACTCATTGCAGGGACTGCCATGAACACGGACAATGGCCCCAAACTACCAGAAGCATCACTAATGCTGGTACTGGTGCTCGCAGTCAAAAGCCAGGTTTTACTCCTATGAATACTATTACAGCTTTTTTTTTTGACTGTTGGGTGGGGTGCAACATTAGGTGAAGCAAGTGAATCAGGTGATGGGGACAAGGGAGCAGTATAGGGTAAAGGAGGATGGTAAGGGAGAAGCTGGATGTGATGACTTAGAAGCATTGTGGCAAGTATTTTGTACCATTAGGTGCAGGAGTACAGCTACAGGCAAGATCTATCCCTATGTGCGATTCGCGGATTAGCAAAGACAGACGAAAGGCTATCTGCTCTATTGCAGCAGTGTAACCAACCGGTTTATGTCCTACCTGAACACGTTCCTCATCAGTGAACTCATTAGAGACAAAACCTTCCCGGGGAGGCAGGCAATGGCACGAATACTTGAGTTGGTGTGAGAGTGGATGATGATCAATGAGGTCGCACTACATACCTGTGGGTCCGTCATGACTATGTGCCTCTAAACCGACAGTATCCTTGACTGTAAAAATGACACGGTGTGGTCTTGTGCGTGCGGCTTGAGGAGCTCATGATGCACAGGCTGGAAGGAGCAGCTTATGGGTGAAATGAGGAAGCACAGGTGGGTCCATGTGTTCATTCTGTTACAATTCCTTTCTTTCTTTCCTGACCAGTCGATTGACCCCTTCTTTTCTTTTGTTACCTGACCAGTCAATTGTCTCCTACTTAAAATTTTCAGTTCCGAGAATTTCCTTTTTAGGAAATCTGATGTCAGAACTCACAACCCCGGATCCACAGCATGCTTACTGCACTGCAGTTGAGGATCACAGTCACCCAGGGTCTCCCATTTCTATCTTCTACCTTTCTTGTATTGGCGGTGTCCCCTCATTCCTTTCATCCTGTTTCCCGGGACCCCACCCCATTCCCTTTTGACACCCCACCCTTCCATTGTTCCCTGATCCACATTCCCTTAAGGAATGACCCCGTTCCTGCTGACCTGACTCAGCCTTCTTCAACTCCTATATACAGGAACTCACCTCGGTGACATCATTCATGTCAACGGCATGCGACAAATACCCCTCCACCCTATGACCCTTGTCCTACATCTCATGCAAACTCCTTTTCCTTGGACTCTTCTGCTCATTCCATTCTCGGCATTCAGCAAGGGGGCCACAGTTACATCCTGTACCTGAGCCTTGGCCATATCCACGGTCATCCTGACATTATCTTTGTTGTCCGCAAACGAAGGCATAGCTGGACATGCTGGTGCAGTCATTTACACAACCTCACAGCATGGACGTAAAGGATTCATAGCCAGGCAGGCGCTGAAGGCGGTGTGGGATCAAAAGAGTCCTGGACTCTTGCAAGCAGAATATCGAGCATGTTGATGTTATCATCACTACTAGTATGTTCACCACAAGGGCTTTGGTCACACTTCGCCACCCCTTTTGTTGGTGGGGCATCTTCATGTCATTCATATGTGTCTTGACCAACTTCCTTTGCAGATCGGAAGATGACCACATCTGAGGACCTTATGAAGCCATGGGTCTCGCTCACTTCACGATTGCAGGTTACCCATTCAGAATTTATGCGATGATTCCCCTTACAAGAAAACAGTACTTCAGCCCTATGATCACGTCTGCATATCTGAGTATGATAGAACAGGCCAAAACACCAGCTTGTGTCATCGACCATGGAATGAGTATCCCGAGATTCTAATCAATTGGTTCAACCTGAAATGGCTATTGCCACTGCCTCGCTAAGACATCAACATTGGCAGGTGATCAACGGCCACCCCATGTCACCTTCAAATCCTGACCGACATCTTCGTTGGCAGGTGAAAACATTGAGGATCGGTGAAATAGAGCGTGTACCATGGATTTATGTTTTCCACTGTGCCTAGGTCTTCCCAGCCTCCTCTGCCAGTGGATCACAGTCTCGCTTTGGATGATTATTGACCACCATGACTGCACAAAATCTCACTGACATACAAATTCGTGTCATCGGCCAGCGATTCGCAGAGAGAGCTAAGCATACATATGTAAGTTGACTCTCCAGATTAACACAGCACAGCATTTCATATGAACATTGTCATCGAAGCTGGGAGTATAGCACATGTGCAGAGGTTCTCTTGGAACACAGTGCTCCGAGCTACTCCGTTCTCTCACCTTCTCCAGTTCTGCCACCCCGACATGTATCCCCCAACCTGGTCGATGTACCAAGCAATGTATTCTCCATCATGCGTATGGTTGTTGGAAGCCATTCTATTTCAAACAGGAGTGTTACCGGTCTAAACCGCTCATGCGAGATTTGAGTGCAGCAGATCCAGTTAGCATTGGCATCACCTTGCTTCCTGTGAGCTGGACTGGTCAAGGCACCTTGGACGGGCTTGATTATTCAGCATGGCACAAGATCAGCTCGCATTCTTGTTACAGGAAGCTCCTAAGACGCACGATGATGCCATTTCACATGGCATGGATAATGTGCAATTGTGGTAAGCGACATGCTGTTGCGTCTCAATGACTTTGACATCATTCTGTTGCGGGAGCAATTCAGTGTACATGGTGCCACCTTTCCTAGCTTACTATGGCCTTATCACACGGAATGTTTCGCTCATGCAAGAATGATACAACAAAGCCTAATGGATAGTGACTGGGTGCCCATAATCTATGGAAGCACATACAGCTCGGTTCACATGGGACAGATGACGGACACTGGTCCACTGGTGATGTCCCTTGTGGGCCCTCTTTGAAATTTATATGCTGACAGCCTGTAGGGAATGTATGGGCGGCTGCTGGGATGATTTGAGTCCTCGGAACAATAAAATGGTCCCGATACGCAAATGTGTTCAAAAGACAACAAGCATATGTATCTTTCCCATTGGATCCAAAAGATCCACAATGATGTATGTATGCCCATCTTGTACATTCAAGTTGCCTGCGCATTCCTGTCAGGATTCAATGTCGACTACCGGAATGTCTTACCGTCTCTGCCAAGTCTGTCCACTACGAGGTGTACACACACACATCCTGCATGTGGAATCCTCCAGGCAGCCTGAGTGTTTGTCAAGGCAGAGCAACTTGAATGTTGCATGGTTCCATTTCAATGCTGCCAGCTGGTAAAGAACTGGAAGGTTCTCTTTCTCTATGCAGGAGCGTAGGATACTTCCTCTCTTGGGAGAAGTATGCACAGGTATGATCAAGTAGAGACTTACTTGAGGAGACTTTGAGTATAAGCAAGGGTGATTGAGCGGAGTAGAGAATTGATTTCTAACTAAGGAGAGCGAGTGTGAGGGAGCTCTCCCTTTATATACGATACAGGATTGTATGTATCTATTTGGACTGGTCCGTGCACAGTCCTGTCTTTCTACCTAATAAGGAAGAAGAGTATGCGATGGAATCGCACTATCTGTCATACATGCTTACTACGTGTCCGATGGTGATCGGTAAGTGTGTCATATGAAATGAATAATGTATGACGTTAGAATATTGAATAGAGATCAATATAAAAATGAATAATATGATATCAGGGGTATCAGGATAAGAATATCTGAATGAGAAATACCACTTGATATTCAACACTCTTCCTCATTTGAAATATTGAGTATCATGAATAAGGAGATAAAGTGAGACTTTTACATCCACACTCAAAGGCTATCTTTCCAAGGTTTTTGGTAAAGATATCGGAGAACTGTTGGTTAGTTGGAACATAGAATAGTTCAACTTCACCCAGTTCTATGGCTTCTCGGATATAATGTTCTGGTATCCAGACGTGTTTGGTTCTGCCTTCTTGAGCTGGATTCAAAGCAAGAAACATGACTCCCTGGTTATCCACACATAGTGGTACAGGGGGAAGGACTATCGTTAGTTCTTCGAATAGATTTCGAATCCATTGCAGTTGTTTGCAGCATTCAGTCATGCCGCAGTATTCTGCTTCTGTGGATGAAAGTCATACCCTCTTTTGTCGTTTTGAAAGCCAAGATACAATACCGTTGGCTAAATAAACCAAATATCCAGTAGTTGATCTGGATGTTTCGATATCTCCTACCCAATCTGTGTCACTGTAAGCGATTATACCATTCATTGGCCCATCTGACTTGTAGGTAATGCAGAGGTCAGTGGTTGTCGCAAGGTAGCGGACAATATAGATTGCCTTCTGCAAATGTTCTTCGGAGGGGTTTGCAGAGTATTGTGACATTTTGATCACAGAATAGGCAAGGTCTAGTCGGGTTCCTAGCATAATGTATAGGAGCGAACCTATGACCAATTGATAACGACTTCAGAGGTTTGGATCTCCTTGTTTATCGTTGGGTCTCGGATTATATCCGGTGGGTAGCGGTGTATTAACAGGTTTAGAGTTTGTTTGTCCAAACCTCTCAGTGACCTTTTTGGCATAGGCACACTGGTTGAGACGAATAGTTCTTTTCTTTCTATCTTGTGTAATCCGCATTCCTAAGTATTCTTGGGCTTGTCCAAGATCTCTTGATTTCCAACGCTTTATGAATTCTTGTTTATGTTTGAGGACAAGAGGTCGGTTACTACCCATGAATAGAGCGTCATCAACATAAAAGACAAGAACAATGATGTCATCTTCCAATGCTGCTGTAGCAAGGAGTAGACGAACGGTTTCAAACCTGGTGACTGGTGAAAAAGTTTCTTCATAGTCGATACCAAAGACTTGTGTAAAGCCTTTTGCAACAAAGCGGGCTTTCTTTCTGCCATCGCTTTTGACTGCAAATACC
>JBBPLQ010000878.1:0-13187 GCA_038089855.1 Royoungia palumana
AACTCTCTCTCCTCTTTGGAGAGCTTTCCCTCAAACCCTTCGAACCCCCCACAATGTGCTAGGGACCCCTTGAACTCTTGAAACCCCTTTGACAAGGGTACTCACCCTCTCAACCATCGACTCCTGCCATCCGGCAAGAACACCTATTTTCAGAACCTCCGGAACCCCTATCTTGGAATGCCGGAACCCCAGGCTCATTGAAACCCTTGACCTTCTACCACTCAACAGAAGCCCCTATCTTTGGAACCTTTGGAACCCCTATCTTAGAACGTCGGAACCCTTGAGCCACTGAGTTAATGCCAGTCCCTACCCAGGGTTGTTGTAACAGACACCACCCCTCACACGTTTGAATTCTCAAGAACCAGTTGACAGTGAAGTTGAAGAGACTCAGGCTCTAAAGTTGACTCGCCCCGGTGATGAAGTGGTATGCATGTTGATACTATGATTCCAATTTAAACTAACCCCAGTTATACCTCAGCCTGGGATGGATTATGATGTTCTTGAAAGGCACTACACAATTAACCGCTGCCGGAAGTTGCTATGTACTACCTTCCTTCAAGGGATTGGTGGTGATGATGAGAATCCAGACGGCCATGCCCAACATCAATCAAAAAGTGACATGCCAATTTAGTAGCTGGTACCAACAAAACTTTAGACATCAACTCTGAGGATGAAGATGTTGATGACTGTCCTTGTCACCGTCGCTATGGTGGAAAGTATTCTAAGAACCCAAAGGGTAGCAAAGTATCTGACCCAAACACTATATCTTTCTATCTGCCATTGTGGATAAAGCTGCTTAATCTAGGAAAAGCAAAGATGCGACTTAGACTTGCTACTGTTAATCCATTCCCGAAGTTGGAGTCAGCACTGGACAACAAATGTTTGGAGGTACTATTGGAAACCATCACGTACTATGAGGACAACAATTGGTCAGTGGAAGCAGGTAATTTTCTTTGTGATTTGGACCTGCTTGTTCTGACGACAACTATGAGGTTTCTATCCAATGTACAAGAGAAATGTTACGAACACTTTTCACTTTCATCTTATCTAATCGTTCTTCACTTTATCTTATCTGATTTGACATCGATCTTCCATTCCAATCGTGGTCAGATCTTCTAACCACACGCCTCGTGGTACGCTTCCATTTCATTACCGCGTCGCTTCCCTTCCATTCCACACAGCCCTTGCCTCATTGTAGTATTATACTTATCGGCCAATAGCGTTTCTTACTCACGATTACATACGCATGGTCCGTGCACTGATGGCTGTGCTCATAGTTAGTATATATACGACTGTAGTTACTTGATGTATACTTCAGTCTTGAAATTAGTGAATTTCCCTCATCAATCTTGCCCAGAGAAGCATTGCCGCTTTCTGTGTTGTCCCCAGACAAGACTGCAATATCCCGCCTTGCGAGTCTCACCTCTTCGTCGCTTCGCCCCGCAACCCTCGGATTTCATCCACCGGTTTCAAGAAACATGGCACGTGTCGTAAGTCTTCTTATATCTATAAGGATCAAGTTCGACTCTGAGTCATATAGCTTTGGGGTGATACACAGACTTTTCACAGTGAAGTCAAGAAAGTGGTTACCAAACATATCACTGGCTATTTTGATCTTTCTGCCCCTTCATCTGTCAGTGAGGAAGCTCACATTGCGGCAGTCAAAGCAAAGGCAAACAACCTCCTTGAAGGTGCGAAGTACTTGCAAGGTGTTCCAGATGACCTTGTATGTGTCCTGTTTATACTTCATTTACTTGTCTCATGCATCGTCACAAGGGAAAAGCGAGCAACTTCGCACATCCGGGAATCAAACATTTTTGTATCACTGCTTTTTACAACAATTCTACAAAATCACTCCGTCAATTCAAAGAATTTCAGCTACATGTCCCAGGGACAGCTGTTGTACTAATCTGTGCTATGGTACATGCCTCCGAGTCATTTTACAACTATCTGCTATTGATCAAGCCTCCACAGATTCGTACTGTTCTAGCTAGCTATCGAAAGCTTGGTTTTGATGGAAGCGAGAGTCTTGATGCTGACGAACTTGAGTCCAAATACCTCAAGCTGCTGCCGAGGATGGGTCAAGTCATCTCACACCCTTATCATGGTCCAAAACTTGAGGCTATGCTTGAAGATTGGGCAAAGACTGGAATGTAGGTTGTGCATAAATGCTTGAACTGTGTCACTAATCAGCTTGAATAGGATTGGCTACAAGGTGCCAGCACATGTGATAGACAATGACAACAACAAATTCAGGATTGTGCTAGATTAGCAGCTTTTTTTATGACATGATGATATGACTATTCACGATTGATTGCAATACACAATGATTTGCCGTTATACAGTCTCGGATAGTGATACAGAGGTGACAGTACAAAGACAAGGTCCACAGTGTCGTGTGGTGCTGTACAATAAGCCAGATTGAACAGCGTCGTACAGTACTGCAATAATAATCAAAATTAGACAGTGCTGTGAATTAGCAAAGTCCAGACAGTGCCATACAGTCACAAAATCTAGACAGTACTGTACAACTGGCATAATATGAATGGGCTGTATGTCACTGTGACATAACTGTAGTCAGGTTGCACAGGCCAGGACCTTTTTGTATGGCTGTGACGGCTGTAAGTGGCTGTACAGTGCCATACAGCTCTTTATGAATTTGCTGATGAGGGGTTTGGGAGTGTCTGTAACAAATAGTATACTGAGATGAGATGAACAGCGTGGTTGTCATTCGCCACATGTCATTGCAAGTGAGTATCAAATTTGAACAAAGAATGCTGAACGTGATGTTTCTGGTTGATAGACATATTTTTCAGACATACACACAAAGACCAACTGACAGTATGCACTCCCTATACTTTCTGATTTCCTTGACACCAGCTTCGACTGCACAAAGATTTTTAATGCGAATAACGCCCACCAACATTAGCGCCAAGACAGTGCAGACGGGGTAGTGGGTATGTGGGACGTGTCAACTCCAATGATATCACCTGACCATGAGGCAAGATTATGCCATCCCTTATGCCCTTGGTAAGCCTCAACTCGGGTTTCCATATGTATGAAGCCAACTCTGTGGTATGATTTGGAATCCATGTCTCCAAGTCAGTCTTGTACTAGTAAGATTGAATGCAGACATAAGACATGCTCAATGTGTACATGTATGTCTCAATTGCCAAGCTTCAACTGGTTGAAGAATACACTCATTGTTAATAGATGGGTCAGCCATATGAACGAGTTCCCGGCGCTAGACAATCAGGCTGAGGTGGGTCCTACATGCATGCTGGAGTATGGCGCATGTGAAGCCTATGGCCGAGACATTACTTGGGGTGGCATCTTGTGACTGAACGTGAGACTGGACTTCTCCTCATCCGAGCACACGTTGATCGTCTCTGTACAAAAATGGAGTACAACTCGTCTTTGGTACAAGTATATGTATGATCTAGATGGGAAACGGTCGATGGTCGACCGCCTCAATGCTGACGTTGATTCTTTGCAAACATACAATACCTACCAGTCCAAAGACTCTACTGGATTGAACTGCACTGGGGAGTGTATCCCCTCCAAGATTTGCTATAACGTAGCAGATCTTATAGCATCTTGTATGCTAACTGCAACCAGTCGTATGTATTGACTCAGCCTAGAACATCCATTCTGTGATCGTTTCAAATGAAATTCAGTTTCAGTCTTCACAAGCTTCTCAGTCCTGTCTAACTGCATTCAGTGTGTATCCATGTGTCCCTGTACCCCATGTTAATCAGACTCATTCCAGTGAAGTAAACCAGGGAACCAAACATAAGGGACCATTGAGATTGTAGAGCGTGCTGATGCACCTATGACTCTGTCAGGCTTTGATCAACCTCCCCCAGCGATTCTTTTCTTTTCAACCCAGATTGTGTGTGCTGCTCGCAAGGTTTCTTGATTAGTATTCAAGGAAGTTGGCACTAAATCATACATATGTATCTCGGGAAACATTACCTAGTAAGGGCGGAGCATAATTGAAATCGAAATCTTTGGTCAGTTGGAGAAGATCTGATACAGGAAGCATGCTTGAATGACAGAATGGGCGCTTTCGAGGGCCGATGTATTGCCATGGGTCCGGCTGCATGTTTACCTCATTGACCATGTCTGTAAGCCATACAGCAATAATTCCTTCTGTTTTGCTACATACCTCTGTTGAATCGCCCAACCAATCCCTGGAATGACACTATGTCGAACAATACCCTTCACCGTTCTGATGAGTGTCGTCTGTCGCCAAGTCTAGTAATCTTGCCGCCCCTGGAGTTTATCTGGATGCTTGTGTATTTTGGCGATGGAAGACGTATTATCACCAGCTCCAAGGAAGGAGCTGTGAGTATCTGGAATGTGGGGAATGGGGAAAAAGAAGGGACTGCGATGTTGCATGATGAGGGGGTTCAGAGAGTTGCGGTGACAAAGGACAGCAAGAAGATCATCAGCGCTGACTGGGATGAAGTCAGAGTGTGGAATATGGAATCGCACAGATTGGTCAAGAAATGGACTCATCCAGAGTATGATGGTGGACTTGCGTTCTCTCCAGATGGTTGACTCGTGGCAGCAACGGGCGAGGTTGGTGTGGGAATTTATACACCAGAGGGGAAAGAAATCAGCACCATCGAAGACGACATTTACTCGCTTTGTTTCTTCCCCAATGGCACCAAACTTGCTTGCACCTCAGGGTTGGATGTACTAGTGTATGACGTCAAGACTGGCACATGCATCCTCATTTCACCTGAAAACCATGAAGATTTCATTGACACCCTTGTGTGGTCACATGACAGCACTAGGATTTTCTCTGGCTCAAGGGACGAGACCATTCGTTGTTGGGACACCCTCACAGGACAGCAAGTAGGACGAGAATGGACAAGTCACACTGACTCAGTCCAGTCCCTTTCCCTTTCTCCTGATGGGTCCACACTCGCAAGCGCATCCTGCAACAAAACTGTCCGCCTTTGGGACGCAGCTACTGGATCTCCTGTGGAATGTCTGCAACACAGAAGCGAAGTGTGGGTGGTTGCTTTCTCTCCTTCTGGCGCGTCTGTAGCATCAGTGACAGTGGATGGAAAGATGTGTCTGTGGCAGGTATGCTCCCCAACTGTACTACAAACTCGTCCTGAGCATTTTCCCCACTGCATAGGTACCCGGTCGCATGCAAACGCCTCTACTATATGTATAGTCCTACCTCGAATTAGAGCCTGCTTTCGATGCTTCAGGTTTTAGAATTGTGAGTGTCTGTCGCTTGTAATTTCCCGCCATCACCTCACTCTTGTTAAAAGTCAAATGCAGCAGACATTGCATTCCCCAAGGTGCTGAATGTATTTACTTCCGCATCGAAAGGCCCAGATGTGGACAGCATATCTTCGGAAAATTTGAGCGCATCAATGTCCAACCGGTCAGATTTGCCAGATTTGCGGTCCATTGTCCCAAACCCTTCACTTGGACCAGAATATCACCAACACATATTTGAAACTCAGATTTGTGAACCGGTTTGAATCATCTGTCATGCATGAACCCCTGCTCATCCATTCCACACAGATCAATATTGTGTCTTCGGATAACCTACATGTCCCGTTCGACCTTGCTCTTACATGTTTATCCCGACTCGTGAGTAATGCTTCCAGGAGTGAACTGGCCAACATGATTCAATCATGTCAGAACGTGTTGTAAGTGCGTTTCTCTTGATCAACCCCCAGAAGCACAAATCAAGTTACTATGTTTTATTCTTGCCACGTCTAACTTATTGCTATCCCAGGTGCCCTATGCAGACCCCGTCTTCTACCTCTGTTTTTCATTCGGTGTGGAACGATGATCGCCGAAAAGTACACAAGATCAATAAAATCAAAAAACAGCTCATAGCTATGCTTCATGAGGACTTGATTGCTGATCGCGCACCTTTTTTCTGATGGTTAACCATGCATACACACAGGTGACATCAGGTTCTGAGTCCCTGAAGGTCGACTGCCATGGTTCACACTCGAAGAAAAGCTAGGCAAGCGCAGGTACACCATTCTGAACTGGCCAGAAGGGGTTGTTCGTGAGAATGACAAAGGCGTGTACAGTCTGGGTGCTGAGGATGCCGATGAACTTTACCATGCACTCTTTTTGGATGAACCACAGGGATGGCTTCAGTTTGTTCCTCTTGACAAGGATCAAAGTGCTGAGCATAAGTTGTTTCCTATTCTTGTCTTTGCTTTTGTTTACGCAGCATGTTACAGATCGCTTGGAAGGCAGTGAAAATACAATGTTACCAGCTGTCTCAGATGTACATTCCAACGTACTTGGGAATGGTGAAGGTCATGGGAATGCGGACAATCGTACATATGCCTTGTCAACATGCAAGCGAAAACAATCTGCATTCAAGGTGGTAACGCAAGAAGAATTCAATCTCGAGTGTCCACGAAAGAGATGATACATGGACTAATGCGACTCCAGTCCAGCACCATCGAGTTTCGTTCCCGATTGATATACTCGTCTGTCATGGGAATGGGCAATGTGAGGAAATATATCGACACAGCAGATGCATATAGAAAATCATTTAGTTCACATTTACTTGTCCTCCACTCCCTCTCTCTGATATAAATAGAACATTTCCAATAAGATATATGATCCCTGGAGAGAGAGATAGTCTATCATTGAATAATTTGTTTGCCCATCTTATTGGATCACGGACATTTTCTGCTCTCATAACCTATTCCCATCCAATCCATGTGATCCTAACCCGAAATGTGTCAATGCTGCCTTTCACCAGGTCACAATGTACACACCCTCGGACTTGTTGCTGAAACGGCAGATGAAATGAAAGTTTAGCATGACAATGAGACAGTTGATGCTACCAGTGGTGCATGCACCTTTCGTTCACTCCCAACAGTTGTGCACAGAATGGTGCCACCCAATATTTGAAGCCTGCCTCTCCCCTTCCTTTTGTAGGCCAACTTTCTTCTGTGTCGCATGGTCTCACCTGGTGGCTTCTGTGATAAGGCTGGTGTATTCCTTCCACAAGGTCACTGATCGCATTGGCAGCGTTCTCGCGGTGTCTGTTGTTTCCTATGGTGAGGCCTACAATGATGATGATTAGTGTAGGCGTCACATTCTTGAGTAAGCTGAATCCGACCATGCTCTTCCCCCTGGCACGCCGGTCTTGTCTGATGAAGGGAGGACGAATGACTCAAGCTCTGTAGAGTCGACAAACTGTGAGTGCCGACTTCAAGATTGTTGAACGAGGAAATAAGTTTCCAAACCCTGCTCACCCAGTACAGACTCTACTACAAAGACGAATCAAGCTCGGATACCTCTGACGGTCGACTCATTGCAGTCGGTGAGGACCATGGGAATTTACACTCTGGAGGGAACACCAGTCAACACCATCCAAGTCTACACCGTCTCACTCTGTTTTTCCCCCGATGGCAGCAAACTCGCTTGCAGCTCCGACTCAAAGACCAATGTGTATGACATCAAGACTGGTATATGCATTTTTGGTCTCTTGGGTCATCGAACTTGGGTCTGGAGCCTTGTGTGGTCTCACAATGACACCAGGGTTTTCTCTGGCTCTAACAACAAGACTATTGGATGTTGGGATTCCTTCACAGGACAGCAATTCAGGCGAGAATGGAGAGGTCACACCGACTGGATCCGGTCCCTCTCCCTCTCCACCAATGGGTCCACACTCGCGAGCACATCTGAAGACAAGACTGTCTGCCTTTGTGATGTAGCTACCAGATCTCCCATGGAGTGTCTGCAACACGGAAGCCAAGTGAATGGGGTTGCTTTTCCCCTTCTGGTGAATCTGTGGTGTCAGCGACAAGGGATGGAATGATATATCTGTGGCAGGTATGCTTGCTAACTGTATTACAAACTCATTCTGAGCGTTTCCTCCACTCCATAGGCACCCCATTGCAAGCAAACATCTCTACTGTATATACAGTCCTTCCTCAGATCAAAGTCAGTTTTTAATACTTCTGCTCTTCGATCTGTGATGCACTGTCAAAGTGTGAGTGTTTGCCACTTGTAATTTACCACTCCCTCCTCACACTTGGTCAAAGTCAAATATAGCAGATGTCACTTCCTCACCACCAATTATACTCTCTTCTCTATCACGAGACTTGAATGCAGTTACATGCCTCGTAGGGTGGCAGCAATCAATGAGGGGACACCTCCCATGTCCATGCACATATCAGGTATGTGTCACATGGACAACAACGGCTCAAGTCCATCCCTGGTACCATCAACTTCAGATAGTGGATGGAGCAAGGAGCCAAAAAAGACCCAGAGACAACACATTTCAACAAGGACCCAAGTCGTGGGTACCCATCATTTATGATTTCCACTCACTACCTTCTCAAGCTTTTCGAAGCCCCTTCCAACGGATGTCACTGTACCACTGGAGTCAACTATGCCCCTCCAAGTCATTCCTGTTTTAAAAGATGCTAATTCAGACAATGTCACCATGGAGAGTTCAAGTCTGCCCATGCTTGACAGGACATGTTTCCAACCACGTCTTGTGGAACAGCTTAAAACATTTAACTTAAAGTATGCCCCTTCTCTCATTGCTAATATAAATCATTCTATATTCACACCATATATTGATAAGCAGAGTGACTGCTGTATCGCAGGTGGTGGTTTTGGTGATGTCTATCAATGTTGGTGTCAGGATGGCTCACCTAAGGAGGTTTGTGCACAATAAGGGGTTCCCATTATCTGCTGCTGACATTTCCTCTAGATCGCAATAAAGGCATTCTGATTCAGAATAATGAAGCTGCAAACAAACCTTCTCACAAGGTACCCACTTTCTTCTGTATCTGTATTTGCCATCTGAGCGAGCCCACAGATACTCCACCAGGAGCTTGGGATTTGGAAGAGACTCAATCACAGAAATATTGTTCCCTTTCTGGGAGTTGCCTATGTGTTCGGAATGCAAGGTTCAATGTCGTTGGTATCGTTGTGGATGCCCCATGAGTCCTTGCATGGCTTTTTGACAAAGTATGACAATCATTTGGACACTGGCCACAGATTTCAGTTTGTATGTCATTTTCCAGAATCATCAATCATTCCCACAACTTCTTACTGTGCTTGACAGCTAGCAGATATCACGAATGGGTTAAAGTACTGTGAGTAGCTCCCGTATTACAAAACCACTTGAGCATGGTCTGAATGATACATGACAGTACATTCTATCCCGATCGTTCACGGTGATCTAAGCTCTGCAAGTCAAACGAATTATTCCTGAATGATAATTTCTGAAGAACAGACAGAACAATGTACTTCTTGATGCGGTTCTTACTGCACAGTTGACTGACTTCGGATATGCATCCCTGATCAGGAAAGTTCCGGAGGCACTGCTATCTTCAAAGATCAACTGCACGGCCTGGTGCCCTGCAGTGGACTGCACCGGAGCAGCTTGAGTCTGAGGATGATTTGAACAGGATGACCAAAACCGACATCTACTCATTTGGCTGCCTCACCATACATGTTGGTTTCTTAGACACAGAAACTGGATTTAATTTTACTGACACTCATTCAGTTGCTGTCCGGAAAGCATCCATGGTCAGAAGTTTGGGAAGATGCACCTGTTGTCTTACGGTTGGCGAGGGGCATGAAGCCAGGATGGCCAGAGTCTCACTGGATTGACGACTCACACTGGGACCTGATACAATCTTGCTGGTCCTCACCAGAAGAACAACCTTCCACAAAAGATACCACTTCGAATGTTAAACGACTGCTAGGCAATTGTCTGCCATTTCCACCTCTATGATATCATGGTCGACATATGACGATTCTCCAGCTGATGACCCGTCTTCATCTCAATCAGGTTGCTACCTAGAGCGCAGGAAATATTGAATGGCCAACGAAATACAAAAGGTACATCTGTAGATGGTCGTATGCACAACTATACTGATGTGTGGGACAGATCATCCAGAGTGTGGCAGCAGGCCTGTCATCCCCAAATCTCCAGATAATTGATTAGCAGCGGTTGCCGCTTCTTTTCTCTTTAGATGGCAGCAAACTTGCTTGTAGCAGCATAGATATCCATGTTTTTAGTATGATGTCGGTGCTGGTTTGTTCATCTCGTCCCTGTTTCAATCTAGTTCATGTTCTGCTGGCTGCATATCGAATTGTGCCTCTTGTTACGAACGCTCCTAAACCCCTATCTTCAACCCCTGTCTTTATGCCATCTAACCCTATCTTATCTTATCAACAAGTCTTCATCCCTCAAGAACGCTATGTCGTTCCTCCTGCCTTTCATCCAGACTTGTTCTAGACTCTTTACGCCTCATGCCAAACCTATGTTCGGAAACCATTCCTATTGGCTGCCACATTCACACAGCCCTATATATAACTCCACCAATCGGATATGATCCTATATGCTTCTCAACTTCTCTTCCATTCCAAGGCAGTGCCTTATCTATGACATCATTCATTTCTCTTATCATCCAATGACAATTAGATACTGAGTATCATACCACTTTCCTTTCTAGTGTACTATCGTAAATACGACCACACACAGTGGACAGTATATATATCTTCATGTAGTAGCGTACATTCCTCAGTTTAATCAACTTTGATATCTTCCATTCAAATCATCCTCTCAGAGTTAGTCACTCTTGATTCGACTACTAAACTTCATCCTTTCGATTTGGGTGTTGTTTCACCTCTCATTGCATCCAGCTTGTTCTGCAGCTGTTTCATAGCACTCTCACCTTGTAGGTCATGTGTCCACTCTTGAAGCTCTGAATGACACTTTCTGTTGGACAGGAAACGCATCAAGCACGTTTTATTCCCTTCTTCTACATCCCGCACCATGCAGAATTTCATGCTACACCCACTTAGTTGCATAGCTGGTACTGACCAATGTCTACTAACTCCCTACCAGAGTCTCCTCGCCCTCTGCCACCACCCCCTTGAGAACCTCTCATGCATCACGGGCTGGACATGCAACCACAAGGTGCTCGTTCGTCACACTCTCCTTGACCTTGAGTGCCACGCTACACAGTAACCCCAGTTTGCTGAACAGTGTCTCGTTGGGTTGCATGCGTTTGTCGACATCCTTGGGTTTGAGCACCGCTAGGATCGCATGAGACGATAACGCTGATGGAGGTGTTCCAGAGACAAGATAGGTATTGCACAAAATGTGGTTATAACCATATTCAAAAACAAGAAACAAGACGTACTTGACAACAGACTTGAGGGATTGTGGGTGTGTCGACAAGGACACGATCAGACTCGCCATCACCTGTACGTAGTGGTCTGGATGAGTGTGAGGAGGGGTCAGATGTGAGCGAGCGGAAACATGATGCCTGACCTTCGTACGTCCCGCGGAACACGTCGTGGATTAGCTCAATGCAGCTCTCCCTGGCCTTGTCCCCCATCCCACCATGTACTACAGCACTTCGAACGACACGAGACAGTGCCAACACGAAGCTCACTGCAGTCTCTTCCTCCTGCCTGCACCTACAACGAGTTCTGTCACTACCAGATTGACATGGGGCTGACTGCGCATCAACACGCCGAGCGCATCTGCCGTGCTCATGCGCACGATGATGCTCAATGTGTTGCTGACAGACTTGACAAATGTCCGTTGTAGCTGTGGGAAGAATGGCTTGACGTGGTTCGGTACACGCTCCAGCATCGTTGCAAGTGCAGACAGGATCGTGGTCTTGACACCAGGGGGATAGGTTGTCATTTGGGTGACCACTAGTGATTCCGCGGCCCGGCCTGGCCCAAAAGCCCTGGCTCAGGCTCAGCTTTGGGGGCTGGGGGCTTCATGAAATCATGAGCTGGCCTGCAAAGCCCCTAAAGACGGCCCGGCCCAGCCCCAAAGTCCAAGCTTAGGCCCAGGCCGCGGCTTTGCACAATATGCTACCAAAACAATAACATTGTAGTATGTAGACTCAAAAACAAGCAATCAATTAATGTCAAGAACATTACCCCATCACTGGGCAAGGCCCAAGTCTAAGCGCAAGTTGCGATGAGTAATCCCCAGAGCTCCAAGCTTGAGGAGGGGAGACCACTGTGGAGCTCAGGCAACAGACAGCGACAGTAACCAAACGCATCAACCAGGGAGTACTAGGAACTCCCTAGATGAATTAGAGAGAGCTGAAGTATCCCAGACAACGCCGATTGAGGGGAGGAGTCCATGTGAAGATCCAAAGGAGCGATCAAGATCGACTGACGAAGAAAACGATCAGTACAACAGAATGGTCGATGAGGACTCGCCCAGAAGTTCCCAGGAGCATTCTCCAAAGTCCACAGACCTACCAGGACGACTATGAATCAGTCCACATGAATCCGAGAGCTCTGAGCTCGAGGAGGGGAGATAGATGCCAGCAGTCTATGGGGCTCTCGAGTCCAAATAGAAAGCATGCATGCCAGCACTATACAAGCATGGTAAGGACACCAAGAAGCGACCAAAGAAGCTGCGGACAAAGGCAAACCAGATCAGTAATGGTTGAGAGCAAACAGATAAGGAAATCTCACCAAGGAGAGCTCGAGACGAGCTGGTCAAGCCAGAAGTCGACACGAGCCAATCAAAACCATCAAGAAACGATGGGAACACTATGGAAAAGGCCTAATGCTGAGCGCAAGTCACAACGAGTGATCCACAGAGCTCTGAGCTCAAGGAGAGGAGACCAGAGTTGATGACCAATGGAGCTCAGGTCACCGGACTTGAAATGGATGCATCGCTTGCATCAGAAAGCGATCTGGACGCCAGTCCAAGGCTGAAGAAGCCTTCAAAAGAACCAGAAAATATCAGTGAACAACTGGAGTGCGAGGAGAAGGCAAACTCACCAAGGACAACCCAAGTCGACAGAACTGTGCCATATGGCAAAGAGGAAGTGTCGGGACCATCTGGAGACGCCAAGGATGATGATATGGAGTCGATGAAGCTGTGCAAAGTGTCTACATGCGTCAGGGAATGGTCAAAGCAGAAGGAGGGGGGAACTCACATGGAAAGGTCCTACATTTGCTAGATGACCGAGGCAATGAGACAGCCACACCAAACCAAGTCCCAACCCACCTTAAAAGCCCTAGGAGTGACACAGACGAATGGTTTGAGAGAATGAACCTGTAAAGTCGAGATAAGTGACCTGGAGGAGGAGATGAAACAACACCCAAAACACTAGGATGATGTTTAGTAGTCTGATCAAGAGTGACTAGCTCTGAGTAGATTGTTTGGA